>OX382352.1:774736-1019736 GCA_947507615.1 Hemithea aestivaria
CACACACACACTCACTCACTCACACACACACTCACTCACTCACTCACACACACACTCACTCACTCACTCACACACACACTCACTCACTCACTCACACACACACTCACTCACTCACTCACACACACACTCACTCACTCACACACACACTCACTCACTCACACACACACTCACTCACTCACACACACACTCACTCACTCACACACACACTCACTCACTCACACACTCACTCACTCACTCACACACTCACTCACACACTCACTCACTCACTCACACACTCACTCACTCACTCACACACTCACTCACTCACTCACTCACTCACTCACTCACTCACTCACTCACTCACTCACTCACACACTCACTCACTCACTCACACACTCACTCACTCACTCACACACTCACTCACTCACTCACACACTCACTCACTCACACACTCACTCACACACTCACTCACTCACTCACACACTCACTCACTCACACACTCACTCACTCACTCACTCACACACTCACTCACACACTCACTCACTCACTCACACACTCACTCACTCACTCACACACTCACTCACTCACTCACTCACTCACTCACTCACTCACTCACTCACTCACTCACTCACACACTCACTCACTCACTCACACACTCACTCACTCACTCACACACTCACTCACTCACTCACACACTCACTCACTCACTCACACACTCACTCACTCACACACTCACTCACTCACACACTCACTCACTCACACACTCACTCACTCACACACTCACTCACTCACTCACACACTCACTCACTCACTCACACACTCACTCACTCACTCACTCACTCACTCACTCACTCACTCACTCACTCACTCACTCACACACTCACTCACACACTCACTCACTCACTCACACACTCACTCACTCACTCACACACTCACTCACTCACACACTCACTCACTCACACACTCACTCACTCACACACTCACTCACTCACTCACTCACTCACTCACTCACTCACTCACTCACTCACTCACTCACTCACGCACACACTCACTCACGCACACACTCACTCACGCACACACTCACTCACGCACACACTCACTCACGCACACACTCACACACGCACACACTCACACACGCACACACTCACACACGCACACACTCACACACTCACACACTCACACACTCACACACTCACACACTCACACACTCACACACTCACACACTCACACACTCACACACTCACACACTCACACACTCACACACTCACACACTCACACACTCACACACTCACACACTCACACACTCACACACTCACACACTCACACACTCACACACTCACACACTCACACACTCACACACTCACACACTCACACACTCACACACTCACACACTCACTCACTCACTCACTCACTCACTCACTCACTCACTCACTCACTCACTCACTCACTCACTCACTCACTCACTCACTCACTCACACACTCACTCACTCACACACTCACACACTCACACACTCACACACTCACACACTCACACACTCACACACTCACACACTCACTCACTCACTCACTCACTCACTCACTCACTCACTCACTCACTCACTCACTCACTCACTCACTCACTCACTCACTCACTCACTCACTCACTCACTCACTCACACACTCACACACTCACTCACTCACTCACTCACTCACTCACTCACACACTCACACACTCACACACTCACACACTCACACACTCACACACTCACACACTCACACACTCACACACTCACACACTCACACACTCACACACTCACACACTCACACACTCACACACTCACACACTCACACACTCACACACTCACACACTCACACACTCACACACTCACACACTCACACACTCACACACTCACACACTCACACACTCACACACTCACACACTCACACACTCACACACTCACACACTCACACACTCACACACACACTCACACACTCACACACTCACACACTCACACACTCACACACACACACACACACACACACACACACACACACACACACACACACACACACTCACACACTCACACACTCACACACTCACACACTCACACACTCACACACTCACACACTCACACACTCACACACTCACACACTCACACACTCACACACTCACACACTCACACACTCACACACTCACACACTCACACACTCACACACTCACACACTCACACACTCACACACTCACACACACACACACACACACACACACACACACACACACACACACACACACACACACACACACACACACACACACACACACACACACACACACACACACACACACACACACACACACACACACATTTTATTGTTATTTGATAGATTTCTTGTCATGTCCTGGTTTTCTTCTATATTTTCTGTGCACGGATAAGTCCATCATAATATTATCATCATTTACCTTCCACAGCCCTCTACATCCCACTGCTGGGCATAGGCTAGGCATAGGATCGCCTCCACCGAATGGTGAAGCTCATTTTTTTTCAAATTATTTCTTAAGATATGATGTAGTTCAAACTGAAATACGTTGCCTGATCATACAGGGAGTCGAACGACAAATTGTAGTCAAAATTCAACAATATCTTCACAATTATAATAATTATTTATTTAATGAACTCAAAACTGCACTTGAGAACATGCCTAAAGAAAGTTTTAAGGTATTCCATCCATACAGAATGCGTGCCGATTAGGCAGCATCCGCGCCGCTATAACATAACGCGCCAACAGTCAGCGAGGTCGCGTGAAGCGATCCCACTGGTTCAATGAACACCATCCTATGAAAATACAACTCCTTTACTATGATCGCTGATACACGCCGTTTATACGACGCATTTGATTTTCCCATTATTTTTAGAGATGGTAACAGGGGGTACCACTTTAATATAAACAACAAAGGAATTTAAAAAAAGTCTTGCATTTATTTTATGCATTCCATCTGATGGTACGTCAACAAAACTTTAATTTATTCGTACGACGTAGAGAGCTTCTTTCCCATTTTTTGGTTGACATGTACTTAAAAATGGAAAGCGAACCTATGAGATTCATATCAATCAATCAAATAAAATTGAGAGCAGAGAGCTATGTCCACCTTCAATACGCAATAACTAACGACGGCAACATCAACACAAATAAATTAGGTCAAATTGTCATAATCCCGTCATCTTTTGTTAGTATCCCGCGAAACCTCCGTGAATACACCCAGTACGCGTTCTGCTATGTGAGAAATGATGGGAGGCCATTTTTATTTATCACTATGACTTGTAACCCTACTTGGCCGGAAATAAAGGATGAATTATTGGCCGGACAAAATCCGACAGATCGTCACGATATCGTTGCCAGATTATTCCGACTTAAAGTGCAGAAGATGGTTGTTCTTCTTACGAAAGGGAATATATTTGGTGAGGTGCAATGTTTCATGTACTCTATTGAATGGCAAAAGCGCGGGCTGCCACATGTGCATCTTTTGCTATGGCTTACTTGGTCCGAAATAAAGAATGGATAGCCTGACAAAATCTAACAGATCGTCAATATATCGTTGCCCAATTTTTCTGACTTCAAATGAAGAAGATGGTTGTTCTCGTTACAAAATGGAATTCATTTTTTAAGCTGCAATGTTTCATGTACTCTATTAAATATCAGAAGCGGGGGCTGCCACATGTTCATTATTGCTATGGCTTAAATAGAAGATTTATCCTAACAAAATTGACAATGTTGTTTCCGCAGAGCTACCGGACCCTAACATAGACCAAACATTATATCCACACGTTATGAAACCGTCATCAAAATCATAATACAACGACCTTGCGGAATGGATCCGCTCCTTGCATAAATGATGCAAAATGCTTCAAAAATATCCAAAGATGCTCATAAGATAGACTTACAGGCTGGGCGAACAATTTTTGCGTAGATAATAGTTAGGTTGTACCTTATTCCCCCTTGCTATCCAAAATTTTAAAAAAATACTTGGAATGTATCTCAAAAGAAATAAAAACGCCGTGTGCTGGGGACCTCCGATATTCGAAGTCCGACATGTTTTCAGGACATTAAAAAGTAATTCGTATTGAAAAATAAACATTTATTCAAACGTATGAGGAGAAGGGGCTGCTAGAAGATGACGGTTACTGGGAGGCAACGCTATAAGATGCTTGCGACAGTCAGATGATAATTTAAGGGCACGTGCTAGCCAACCCCTTACAACTATGGTAAAACTACCAACCTGCGTTATCTGAAGACATTGCTCATAGGTATCAAAATTTATAAAAAAATAAAAACAAACATTATAATTATTAAAGAAACTTAAAAAAAATAGAAAACAGAATTTACTCCATATCTGGGAAAAGATTGTCAGATTATTTTATGCCTAATCTACAAAGGACAGGAGAACTATCAACCGATGTAATAAGGGAACGACTAAGCTATAATACAATAAATAGCCTTACAGGCAAAATTATCTGAAACAGAGCCATTACTTTAAAATAACTCAATAAAAATATTTTTTGAAATAATCATAAACCGTGTAGCAAATTAAAAAGAAGGACTGTTTTTCCTGGATTCACCACGGGCACTGATTCCTGGATTCACCACGGGGCACTGACAAGACCTTTTTGATAAATTTGTTACTAACACATTTGCGCAAATACATGAATATCGCACTCGCAGTTGCATCCTCTTGGATCAATTATCCGCAAATCTGCTCAGCGGAGGCAGAACTATTCTTTATTCAAACTAACTCTGAATTTAGAATCATAAGAAACGCCTTCATGAAGTATTAGTAAGAGCAGTGGTCGGTGCCCTATTGTAGCAGTGCAAATTTATTGTCTGGGAACGTTCAAACCAAAAATTAATGGGCGGAGTCAAACCAAAAATTGCTAGCAGGTGAATTCCGGCAGTCACTACCGTGATCGAAAGGGGAACAGCAGCAGATGAAATTATTGCATGTATCAATAGCTTTTCAATGTTGTGGAATAAAGTAGAATGATATTCCTTTAGAAATGTGAGACAATTGAATTGCTATAATAAGACGACGGCCATTTGTAGGCAACATAAGTGTATTTATTTACCACTCTCGTGATAAATTAACGGTCCTACTAAATGCATTAAAAAAAATGTCAATTAATTATGGCAGTTGTCCAACTTCACATACCGCTATGTGGTTTGGTTAACGATCGATGATTCTACCTGTCTGTGTGTGTGTGTGTGTATGTGTGTGTGAGAGAGAGAGAGAGTGACAGTATGCGCGCGCGTGTTTGCATTTGTGTGTACGTGTGTGTGAGTACGTGGGTGTGTTTTACATACCACGTCGGCTGCTTGAAATGATAGTGTGACATCTCAATACAATGCTTACGGGTTTTAAGATACACACTATCCATCCTAAATAGAGTTAGAATTATTTGCAAATCTAAGGACGTCCCTGTATACAATATTTCTTGACTTGTTATAAGGTGCAAAAACGAATAGATTTCTTGCTCTCGATACACGGGAGCAGGCAACATAGAGTTGTCCGTGCGAAAAGCATGGTGTGCCCAAATGTATTCCTGCTAATTTAAAAGTCTGTCCCTGACTTTTATTTATAGAAATTGAAAAAGCCACCCTCACCGGAAATTGTAATCTTTTAAAATTGAAAGGTAAATTGTTTGGGATTATTGGTATTCTCGGTATTAATACCGTTTCCCCTTTGCCCTCCCCCGTGAGTATCGTGGCTTGTAGAATATACCTCCTAAGCTCTGTTATGCGTAATCTAGTACCGTTACACAATCTGGGTGCATCTAGATTACGCATCAGTATTACAGGCACACCGACTTTCAATTCTAATTTATGAGACGGTACTCCAGACATCTCTAACGAATTTAAAAATTCTACTGGATATGTCGTAGAATCATCGATCGTTAATGCAGAATCGATTGACATGTAAGTGTTCATGTCTCCATGCACTTGGTCTATTATAATTTTATTAATTTTTGCCACCAATTCATTTTTTGGTGCCATGATAGCTCTTTCACACAACCATTCAATGTTGCTCAAGTTTTCTTGAATGTTCGGAAAAACCTCATTAATAAGGCTGTCTTCAGAGCCTACAACATTACAGAATCCACAATCGAAGGTAATTTGGCCATCTACGTCAATTGGCACGCTACCTTCACCTATTTCGAGAAGTCTTTGTGCAAATAACCCTGACTCCTGATCATTTGATAATAGCACTCGCATATTCGTTTTAAGTTGCAACCGTTCTACTTTATTCCACAACAGTGAACAGTTGATACACGCATTAATTTCATCTGCTGCTGTTCCCCTTTCGATCACTGGTAGCGTCTGCCGGAAATCACCCGCTAGCAAGACTATTACTCCGCCCATTAATTTTTGATTTGAACGTATGTCTCTCAAACTACGATCGAGTGCCTCGATCGCATGTTTGTGAGACATTGTACACTCATCCCAGACAATAAATTTGCACTGCTGCAATAGGGCACCGCGACCACTGCTCTTGCTAATATTGCATGTGGGTGTTTCTTCTGATTCCAAGTTCAGAGGCAGTTTGAATACAGAATGTGCAGTTCTGCCTCCGCTGAGCAGGGTTGCGGCTATCCCAGAGGATGCAACTGCGAGTGCGATATTCATGTCCTTGCGCAAATGTGCGAGTAAGAAATTTAACAAAAATGTCTTGCCAGTGCCCCCTGGTGCGTCCAGGAAAAACAGTCCTTCTTGTTGATTTGCTACACGGTTTATGATTAATTCAAAAATTAATTTTTGCTCAGTTGTAAGTAATGACTCTGTTTCAGCTACTTGTGCCTGTAAGGCTACTGTATCATAGCTCAGTTCCCTTATTACATCTGTTGATAGTTCTCCTGTCCTTTGTGGACTTGGCATACCATAATCTGACAATCTTTTCCCAGATATTGAGTAAATTTTGTCTTCTATTTTTTTTAAAGCTTCGTTAACTATAATGTTGTTATTTTCTTGTAAATTAGGATACCTATGAGCAATGTCTTCAGATAACGCTGTTTTGTACTTTTCCCATAGTTGTAAGGGGTTGGCTAGTCCGCACGTGCATATCATCACAGCAAATAGCGCCCTTAATTTATCGCCTGACTGGCACAAAATAGCATCCTCTAGCGTTGCCTCCCAGTGGCCGTCATCTTCAAGCAACCCCATCTCTTCACACGCTTCCCTAAATGTTGCTTTTTCAATACCATTCACTTTTTTAAGGTCCTGAAAGCTTGTCGGGCCTCTGATGCAGGTCAGCAGCAATCGTAAACAGTAACACTCAAATTGACTGACGTGCACTGTGTACATCCGGCCTAGTGCATCCGAGGACTTTACTCCAGGCCAGTTGTCGACGGAGGTCCCTTGTACACGACGTTTCCATTTCTTTTGAGATACATTCCAAATAAAATATTTAGGAACTTCTACGTACAGTAATGTTTTCGCGTAATTGTCAATTTCGCATAAATTAAAAAATTCTGTTAGCGTCGTAGCTGGTGGTGCAGACATCCGATCGTTAAGATTGGTTTCGGTGAAATACACCCGTTGTCCGTTGGGGAGGTGTACAGCCAAGTGAGTTACAGTCGGATGCCTTTCGTGCAAAGGCAAACCGAATATACGCCATGCAGCTTCATTTGTGCTGACATATCGACCGGCTCTGAACATTTGCACTTCATCTCTTAGGTCGAATGTGACATTGCCCTGCTGCCGCACGATGAAGATAGCTTGGTCACTGCCTTTATTTATGTATTTGCATATGTATTTGATAGCTTGCACTGAACTACAAAACTCAACGTTAATGTGAGCATCAAAAATTTTGCATAGCAATGGGGAATAAGGTACAACCCAACTATTATCAACGCATACATTGTTCGCCCTGCCTCTAAGGCTAATGCCTACCGTACGTCCTCCATCTGCTGGTGCTCTGCGCCGATATAACGGATAACCATTTGCGTTTGTTTGTGTGTCTCTTATAAGCTCCCTTGGAAATTTTTTGAGGCATTTTCCATCTTTCATGCAAGGAGCGGTTGGGTTCAGCATTCCGCAAGGTCCATGTATCATGCTTTTGATGACAGTGTCATATAATTTTTGGTCTATGTTAGGGTCCGGTAGCTCTGCGGAAACAACATCGTCAATTTGGTTAGGATGCATCTTCTCTTTGAGCCATAGCAAAAGATGCACATGTGGCAGCCCGCGCTTTTGCCATTCAATAGAGTACATGAAACATTGCACCTCACCAAATATATTCCCTTTCGTAAGAAGAACAACCATCTTCTGCACTTTAAGTCGGAATAATCTGGCAACGATATCGTGACGATCTGTCGGATTTTGTCCGGCCAATAATTCATCCTTTATTTCCGGCCAAGTAGGGTTACACGTCATTGTTATAAATAAGTCTGGCCTTCCATAATTTCTCACATAGCAGAACGCGTCTTGAGTGTATTCATGGAGGTATCGCGGGCTATTAACAAAAGATGACGGGAGTATGACCATTTGACCTAAATTATTTGGGTTTATGTTGCCGTCGCTAGCTATTGCATCTTGGAGGTGGATATAGCTCTCTGCCCTCAATTTCCTTTGATTGAGCGATATAAATCTTAGACGTTCGCTTTCCATTTTTACGTACATGTCAACCAAAAACTGGGAAAGAAGCTCTCTACATCGTAGTAATAAATTAAAGTTTTGTTGACGTACCATCAGATGGAATGCATAAAAATCCATGCAAGAAACTTTTTTATTTCGATTCCTTTGTTGTATATTAAAGTGGTACCCCTCTTGCCCTCTCCAAAAAATAATGGGATACTCTAATGCGTCGTAAAACCGGTGTGTATCAGCGATCCTGGTTAAGGAGTTGTCGTATTTACGTAGGACAATGTCCCTTTGAGCAGTGGGATCGCTTCCCGCGACGACAGCCGCGACCTCGCTGACTGTTGGCGCGTTATATCGGCGCGGATGATGCCCAATCGGCACGCGATCAGCATGGATGACTACCTTACAGCTGTCGTTTGGCATGTTCTCAAGTGCAGTTTTGAATTCATTAACCAACTGATTGTGATTGTGAAGAACTTGTTGAATTTTGACCACAATTTGTCGTTCGACTCCCTGTATTATCTGGCAACGTCTTTCAGTTTCAACCTCGTCGTCTCCTATAAAATAAACCTGCAAAAATTGTGCTTCACCATTCGGTGGAGGCAAAAGCGATCCTATTTTATGATGTACCTGACCCTGCACCGTAAATGTAGGAGAAAACCCGGGCATGACAAGAACTCTATCCGCTCCAAAAGAAGTCATATGGAAACATGAATTATATTTTTTAATTTTTCTAAGGAAACGTCGCGACTCGTCCGTTTCTCCTACTAATAACTCTTTCAGAGGATTGACCGGTTCTTCAATAATTGGAATGTCTACCTTGCCATTTGAGCAACACATTCCCGCCCTTTCGTCTTTCCATTTAAAGGCACCACAATGTACACACACTATATTCATTCTATCCATTTTAATTAGCCTGTGATTTTTGTACTCACACGTCGGATCATAATCAAAAGCACAGTTTTTAAATACTTCCCATTTGTTTCTGTCAAATATTTCCCTACGCTCAGCTTGACGCTGTGCGACTGCTAGTCGCCGAGCATTAGCCTCAAATGCTGTTTCAGAGGCACGCTGAGACGCCATACGATGTGCATTATCTTGACGTCGAGAGTTTGCCTGTTGGGGTGTCTCAGCTGCACGTTGAAACGCAATACGCTCTGCATTTTCTTCACGGTGATGGGTCGTCTCTTCCACTGTTTCAGAAGCACGCTGCGATGCCATCCGCTCTGCATTTTCTTGTCGTCGAAACGTCGCTTGTTCGAATGTTTCTGAGGCTCGCAAGTATGACATCAGTTCTGCATGTTCTTCACGTCTATGTGTCGCCTCTTCTTGTGTCTCAGAGGCACGCTGAGCTGCCATACGCTCTGCATTTTCTTGTCGTCTAGTGGTCGCCTGTTCCAATGTTCCTGATGCTCGCAAGTATGACATCAGCTCTGCATGTTCTTCACGTCTATGTGTCGCATCTTCTTGTGTCTCAGAAGCACGCTGCGATGCCATCCGCTCTGCATTTTCTTGTCGTCGAAACGTCGCTTCTTCGAATGTTTCTGAGGCTCGCAAGTATGACATCAGCTCTGCATGTTCTTCACGTCTATGTGTCGCCTCTTCTTGTGTCTCAGAAGCACGCTGAGCTGCCATACGCTCTGAATTTTCTATTCGTCTAGTGGTCGCCTGTTCCAATGTTTCTGAGGCTCGCAAATATGACATCAGCTCTGCATGTTCTTCACGTCTATGTGCCGCCTCTTCTTGTGTCTCAGAGGCACGCTGAGATGCCATACTCTCTGCATTTTCTTGTCGTCGAGTGGTCGTTTGTTCAACTGTTTCTGAGGCTCTCAAATATGACATCAGCTCTGCATGTTCCTGACGTCTATTTGTTGCCTCTTCTTGTGTCTCACAGGCACGATGAGCTGCCATACGCTCTGCATTATAATGACGTCGACAAGTAGTCTCTTTTAACGTCTCAGATGCACGATGTGATATCATACGTTGTGCATTTTCTTTACGTCGCGATGATACTTCGTCAAGTGTTTCATGTGCACGCTGTGACGCCATACGCAGTGTATTTTCTTGACGGCGAATAGCTGCTGCTTCCGCTGTTGCATTAGCACGATAAGATGCTACTCGCATAGCATTACCCTCACGCCGAGCATCATTTTCCACCGAACTTTCATTTTCTCTAGCTCTAGCCTGTCGCGCCGCTTGCTCGATTCTCCTCTTCTCCTCATGAACTGATGATTCATTTTTCCGCGCTATTTTTATCAAGCGTGCTCTTTGAGAACTTTGTGAAATGTTTGATTTTCTTTTTCTTGTCATTACTAAATGAAAATACGTAACATTATAACATTTGTTAAATAATTAAATTATCTAATCTCAAATTTATCATTCAATCATTTTAACTAATTAAAAATGTATATAACTATCCCATACCAAATTGTTAAACTTCTATTATATTCCTTATTTTGTTGCATGTAAGCGTGCGATAGCACCACAGTTTTGCGAAGTTTTCCTGGAAAGATATACCACCAAACGATGGATAACAGATTAATATTATATTTTTAATTTTCAGCACAAATAAAATTCAAAATACACTATGAATATATTTTATCTACTTGCTTAGATAATTGTTATTTATTTATCTTGTCAATAAATTTTTTGTCAAAATATAAATATGTCAAATTGATTATTTTTATTACATTTACTGTAAAAAGGTTTATTTTGTTAATTATATCTTTAAATAGTTTTTTTAACCGAATTTGTAAAAAATGGTAAATCAAATTAAATGGATTTTTTACTAAAACTATTTCTTTTATCAGGATAAAAAGTAGCCTATGTGTTATTCCAGAGTTTTAGCTATCTTCATACCAAATTTTAAGTCAATCGGTTCATCCGTTTAAGCGTGAAGAAGTAACAAACATACACACACACACACACTCACACACATACACACAAACTTTCGCTTTTATAATATTAGTAAGATTTCAATTTTTTTTCCTACTTAATTTGTTTGATATTTTTTTAACATGCATATAGTCGAGAAGAAGACGAATCTAAGAAACCATAGATCATCAAAATCTGTTTAGGCGTTCTTGAATTATTAGTATTGAAACTTCTACGAAGTACCAGGAGACCAAAAACATGTAGGAGATGTTCGGCTCATTTCGTGAGATTCCGGTTAAGTTCGGATTTGACAATTACGTCATTAGACGTATTCGAATTTCAAAAAAAATTGAATATCGAACGCGTTAAATTTGTCATTTATTGTCAAATCCGAACTTCACCGGAATTTCACGAAATGAGCCGAACACCCCCTACATGTTTCTGGTCTCCTGGTACTTCGTAAAAGTTTCAATACTCATAACTTAAGAACGCCTGGACCGATTTTGATTATGTATGGTTTCTTAGATTCGTCTTCTTCTCGACTATATGCATGTTAAAAAATATCAAACAAATTATGTTTGAAAAAAAATATTTAAAAAATCTACCAAATGGCTGAAATTTTGTAAAATCCACCAAATGGTAGAAATTTTAATAAATCTGCCAAATGGTAGAAATTTTTAATAAATTACCAAATGGTAGAAAATTAAATGGTAGTTTTTGGTAGAATATTTATATGGTAGAAAAAGGTACCAAATCTTAAAAATTTTGAAAAATCGTCCAAATGGTAGAAATTTCGAAAAATCTACCAAATGGTAGAAATTTTGCAAAATCTACCAAATGGTAGAAAATTTAATAGTAGTTTTTGGTAAAATATTTTTATAGTAGAAAAAGCTACCAAAAGGTAGAAATTTTGAAAAATGTACGAAATGGTAGAAGTTTTGAAAAATCTACCAAAAGGTAGAAATTTTGAAAAATCTACCAAATGGTACAAAATTTAATTTTATTTTTTTGTAACATTTCTACCATTAGGTAGCTTTTTCGAAATTTCTACCGTTTGGTAGATTTATTAAAATTTCTACCATTTGGTATATTTTTCAAAATTTCTACCGTTTGGTAGATTTTTCAAAATTTCTACCATTTTGTAGATTTTTCAAAATTTCTACCATATGGTAGATTTTTTAAATTTTCTACCATTTCGTAGATTTTTCAAAATTTCTACCATTTGGTAGATTTTCTAAATTTCTACCATTTCGTAGATTTTTTAAAATTTCTACCATTTTGTAGCTTTTTCTACCATGTAAATATTCTACCAAAAACTACCATTTCATTTTCTACCATTTGGTAGTTTTTTCAAAATTTCTACCATTTGGTAGCTTTTTCTACCATAAAAATATTTTACCAAAAACTACCAATTAATATTTTACCATTTGGTAGATGTTTCAAAATTTCTACCATTTCGTAGTTTTTTAAAAATTCTACCATTTGGTAGATATTTTAAATATTTTTTTTTCCAACTTAATTTTTTTGATATTTTTTAACATGCATATAGTCGACAAGAAGACGAATCTAAGAAACCATAGATCATTAAAATCGGTCCAGGCGTTCTTGAGTTATGAGGATTGAAACTTCTACGAAGTACCAGGAGACCAGAAACATGTAGGAGATGTTCGGCTCATTTCGTGAGATTCCGGTTAAGTTCGGATTTGACAATTACAAGTATTCGAATTTCAAAAAAAATTGAAAATCGAACGCGTCAAATTTGTCATTTGTCAAATCCGAACTTCACCGGAATTTCACGAAATGAGCCGAACACCTCCTACATGTTTCTGGTCTCCTGGTACTTCGTAAAAGTTTCAATACTCATAACTCAAGAACGCCTGGACCGAATTTAATGATCTATGGTTTCTTAGATTTGTCTTTTTCTCGACTATAGACCTCCTTAAAGTTTCTGGTATCCTGGTACCTGGAGGTTATAGGAGCCACCATTGAGACGCCAAAAATAAAGTTGTTTTTTTCATTTCACATCAATTCTCTCAGATTCTGTTTTATTTATCAGGATAAAAAGTAGCCTATGTGTTATTCCAGAGTCCAAGCTACCTTCATAGCAAATTTCAAGTCAATCGGTGCATCCGTTTAAGCGTGAAGAAGTAACAAACATACACACACACACACTCACACACTCACACACATACACACAAACTTTCGCTTTTATAATATTAGTATGATATATATATATATTTTTTTAAATGAACACTTTTTAAATCAAATATTCAAATTGGCACTTGCGGCAAGTTTGTAGGTAGTAATAGTTATAATATATCTCGTATAAGTAACGATCGTGGTCAGAAATATACAATTTTCTTGCCGTTAAGTAGTTCGTACACTCTTCATAATCAAGCTTTTGATTTTTTCTCGGCTCATAGCAAACTACTCGCGCACTTATTAGGAAGAATGTTTAAGTTTCTTACAGCTCGGCACGAACTTAGCTCACCTTTTGAAGTCAGCAATATTAAAAACACTCGGCGCTTGCAGTATGCTGTACGCCTACGCGCTCTTATAAGTGAGAATATTTTAATTTCTAACCGTTAAGACAAAGATAGCCACACTCTTTTCGTTGTCCAAAATATAAAATTTTCTCGGCGCTCGCAGCAAGCTGCTCGCGCTATTTTAAGAATTAATATTTTAATTATCCTACCGCTCCGAGCAAATTAACCGCACGTTTTTCGTTGTCATTTTTTTTTCTTGGCGCTCGTTGCTTGCTGTTCGCACTATTTTAAGAAAGGATAAGTAATAAGTATCCCACCAAAAACATTCTGTAAAAAACTAGCCAAGTCTCAATGAAGTTGCTTGTTTATCTCTAAAAAGTAATGAAATCTAGACAAAGTCGTGCCAAGTATAAGGTTCCATACTGCGATTTCTTTATTATTATAGTTAATGTTGTGTGACTTGGCCGTTGAAGGGTACACAAGGGTACAAAACCAGATGCTCCATGACACTTAGATCGCCTAAACATAAGTATTATTGAAATACGCAGCTTTATCAAGCCTACAATTGACTGGTTATCCAATCAACGTTTTCCAAGTGGAAATTTTCTATCGTGAATGGGTAGCGGACAGATTGGTGCAATAGTGTCATGGAGCACCTGGTATAATACCCTTGTGTACCCTTCAACGGCCAAGTCACACAACATTAACTATAATAATAAAGAAATCGCAGTATGGAACCTTATACTTGGCACGACTTTGTCTAGATTTCATTACTTTTTAGAGATAAACAAGCAACTTCATTGAGACTTGGCTAGTTTTTTACAGAATGTTTTTGGTGGGATTTCACTTATTTTTGTAGAAACGCTATATTATAAGGTTATCAGAAATACAAACCGTAAGCGCGTTTTAAAATACAGTCAGCGCCATCTAGATACGTGTGCGTTCACTCTTAGTCCAATGCATCATAATATTATACCGGGAAGTGGGCCTAATTAAACTTGCAAGATTTAATTACAGACAGACAGACCGACAGGTGAAAGTAAATAAAAGCTTGTAGTAAAGGCGGTATGTCGATCTCTTCTAATAGTTTGGTTGGGCTCTTATTTTAGTTGGCCACGCTAGATATCGCCTGATCATAACTGACGATTTACGACACATATACACTATACACACTCACATATACATATACTATGCCTTAAATATATTTTGAATTAATAAGTTGGATATTACACAATTTTAACCATTGACTGCAAATGTAACTTTGTAATCCTATACATTTATATGAGATTACAAAGTTATTTATGCAGATGAATTATCTCGAAAACGAGACCGAAATTGCATGTTTTTTTAGTTTTCCTATGGCTTATACAATAAATTCTAAGTATGTACCAAATTTCAGCTCTCTGAGTTTATGGGAAGTACTAGTTCTATTTTGATGATCATGAGTGAGTGAGTGTCGAAAATGCGAAACTTTGCTTTCGCTTAACTTCGGAACTTAATGACCTACAGACTTGAAATTTTGGATTTTAAGTATGTAATTACAGCTTACTGGATGATGAAAATTTCTGTGTTCTGGTCTTATCCAGAGGTTCTCAAATAGGGGCCTGAAAATGCGACGAAATGGTTCCTGTAAAGATGGTACGGCAGTGCTTGCTTCGCGCTCGACTTGGCGGGGGCACTACCGTGCCCCCAGATATTGAGTTTCCTACCGCTTGAAGCAAGTTAACTGGACTCTTTTCGCTGTCAAAAATATAAATTTTTCTCGAAACTCTATTTTAAGGAACAATATTAAAATTTTCCTACCACTCGGAGCAAGTTAATCGCACCTTCTTCTTGTCAAAAATATAAAATTTTCTTGGCGCTCGCAGCAAGCTGCTCGCGTTTTTTTTAAGAAGTATATTTCTATACGAGCTAAAAGCAAAGCATGGTGCACCTTATAAATAGGTACCTGCTCAACATTAAAACATATGCATTATGCATACAGGATAAAGTTCGGTAAAAAAAAATCGTCCTTGCTTGCCCCCCCCCTGGGTCAGAAGCTGGGTACGCCCATGTACTTGAGAGTCATAAGATGTTAAGACTCTTCAGCCCAGTATTTTCACTAGCTACAGTGCCCTTCTACCGAAGCACAGTAATGTTAGGACATCACTGCTCAGGCGGTACAATAACAGGCACTGTTGGGGTACCCACCTAGTCGACCGAGTGCAAAGGAAGTCTACCCCCGGTAATAAACCTACAATGAAATAAAAATATATAAAATCAGTTTTTTATTTTAAATATTAGCTTACAACTTAATTTTACAATTATTTACAGAATAAATAAAAGTTTCGGAATGATAATTTCAACTGTAATGGGGCTAACCTATTAAAAATTAAACAATATTAATCTTAACACTGTTTTCAAAGATCTTTTGTTAGCTGTGGTTAGAATTTTAGTCACAAAATTGTTTTTTGTCTTTTTAAGTGTTGGTTTTTTTGGAGCTTTAAATATTTTATTTTACTTGTGTTATTAACCATTTGACCGCCAAAGTCACCTATACCTGACAAGTACTTGCGGGTCCTGTACGCCAACGACGTCTATAGACGACAAAAAACCCAGTCTTAATAAAGTGAAATAAGAATATTTATCGACTTTTGGCAACGCTAGTTCTTTCGTAGGTATTTTTTTTTAAATTGTGCCTTGGCGCACAGGGCACGAAAATGCGTTTGTGCCGTGGCGTTCAAAAGGTTAATGTTATTTATTTAATACATAACTAAATTTATTTAATGCACTGCCTTCCGATCTTAACAACCACATTTTTTCAAAACTGACTTTTTTATACCACTGTATAGAGTATTCTTTTCTCTATCTTCTGGGCTAGGTCCCAAATTTTTATCTCTTCAATTAGCTGAGAAACAGTAAAAATATCCAAGCTTATTGCACAAAAATTACTGTTTTTTTATAATTAATCGATCTGAAACTCTGAATACTACACAGTGATCACTATGTGTTTATAACATAAACACTTATCTATGGTACAGAAAAGTATTTTGAGATTTTCTAGAATCGTAGATTTTACGTTTTTGCTCATATCCCAAAATCTCAATTTATCACTTAGACATCTTTTAAACAACGGACAGCAGTGCAGTAGTCACGATAGTCAGCTAATCTTATAATACAAATTATATATTAATAATGTATCTACGCCCGTCCCAGTGGTACAATGAAAGCCAGTTGGTCTCCGGTCTCCCCCCAAGCGACACGTTGAGTTTGGAATATGGTCACCCATACACACACCACTATCGTCCAAATGCATGCTCCGCATAACGACATTATTACATCTGGAAAACGGAGATTAGGTTATAATACTTATAATAAATTAATGGAGAAGATAATCCTATGACAAATGAAACCTGAAGTTGGCTAGTCATAATATTGTGACTCATGCTTGCTGGAGCATGGCACTGCAGATCATTCTTCTGACAAATTTGGATATAGTCGGGAGGCGGATGGCAAATGAAATTGGAACACAAAAAAAAGGTTATAATAACAGTTTCTAAAGTTCAAAAGTGGCCTGTATTTTTCTAGTAGTAGTCTGTGGCCCAGAGGTCACACGTCTAGCTTTTAATCCAGAGGCCCTGAGTTCAAATCTCAGTGTGTGGCAAAAAGTTAGCCTGGACGCTACCATGTTTCGAAGGCACGTAAAACTGTGGGTCCCGGCTGTTTACTATAAAATATGTAGGAGGCAGTCATAAGGTCATGTTGTAGGCCCTGTAGTACCTAATCTCGGTGACCTGAAACTGTAACATAGGTTCGCCACACAACCTATAATTGTGATTTGACTCTGACAGTGCAAGTAGGGTAACCTGCTCTGTTGGAGTATAAACCCCCAATTATTCTAGGGTCTACGCTACCTACTAGGAGGTATAAGTACTTACATTTTTTGATTAACTTTTGTTCATCGTAGGCAGGCTTCTGGAAGGCTTCCTTGTAGAACCACACGGCGTTCACCGCCCAAACAAACGGCAACATCAAACAACCCACTGAAATAACACGTAATTTTATAAATTTGATGATAATGTACCGAAAAATTGTATCGCAAATCGTTCCTCACCTTTGAAGTACCATCTGCAGAGATCTAGCTTCTGTTCGTTCGATAATCTGTTTAAATCCATTTTTAATACTTTCTGGCTAAAGGCTTAATATGAATGTTTAAAGTTTTGTGACTCAAAATAAGTAAAATTCGTAGAAATCGGTGAGCAAATCAAAAACAATATTTTGTGAAATATGAAATACGGAATTCGGAATTCGGAATAAGGCTGTCAACTGTCAAGTGTCAAGTTGTGTCAATAATGTCAAAGTCATTCTTGACTTTGACAAAAGAAAAACTATGACAACTCGAAATATTAACTACGTAGAATGGAATTTATTTCGATAATAAATTTTGTTAGAGAAGTGAAATGGAACGTTTTTAAAAACCTTGAAAATAGTGACGCTACGACGTCAGATAATAATCGAATATGCCAATTTTTTATGTTAATAAGCATAGACTTAAATAAATTTTCTTATATCAATGTTAATAAGTGTAACCTCACGCTAGAAACTTATACAAATGACTGACTGTTTATAAACAGTCAGTCAGTCATACCATATAGATAACTATATTTTGATGCCAATAGTATTGTGCTCTCATACAATTTTTTTCAAGTTTTGTTTTCATTCCATAATTCCACTTATTGATTTATCAACTTTCGCACAATTCATTTATTTTTTTTACAATTAAATAGGAGTATTTATTCAAACAGCTTAATGATTAAAATTAACAGTCAATGAATAAAAAAACATTACAAACTAACCGCACACATATCAATTTCCGCAAACTTGTATTTACAAAAAAAAAAGTGATAATGAGTAATTCTGTGAAATTTGTTAATTTCATCGCGGTAGTTGGCCTTTTGGCTTAAGCCGGGTCTCCAGCTCCTTTTTTGGTCTACACTCTCAACAAAAACACGTCAACACACAGCCAAATTTCCCTACACAAAAAAAAATAATAATGTCTATGCTTTAAGTTTTTGCTTTCCATAGCCGATGGAAAGCAAAAACATTTGTTGAAGGTTACCGCCGGGCTCAGCTAGTAAATAAATAAATGAATAAACAAAGCAAAAACATTTGTTGAAGCTGAAAGCATAGACATTATTATTTTTTTGTGTAGGGGAATTTTGCTGTGTGTTGACGTGTTTTTGTTGAGAGTGTAGACCAAAAAAGGAGCTGTAGACCCGGCTTTATTCTATTTTTGTCTGGAAATCGATTACTGATATCGAATTGCGATATCTCCGTAATTGATTTACTAACATCACTATTCCCATTTCCGGAAGAAACAAAAATGGCGAGTTTGTTTTAGCTGTCAAACGTTAAAAATGTACAAAAAGTAAATAAAAATGTTTTCGCTTGAGAAACATATGTTTTTATGTGTAATAATTTACATTTTACATTCAAAATCATGTAAGTGAAATACCATAAACTATTACTTTATTGAAAAAATATGGAATGCAAAAAGTCAATGCATTTTTTATTTCGATGTTTGTTAGGCTGTATTTCGGTTGAAAAGACCTTGGTTTTACGTATTTAAGCGTATGTTAGCCTCAGTTATCAATTAATCCCAAGGTTTGGTTATATTTACAGGGTTTTAGTCATAAATATTCGCGAAAATCCTTGATGATGTAGTGATCTGGTGGCCCAAGTATTGATGCGAATTTTGCTATTCTAGACTTTCTCTAGTGCGACACTTTTTTGTCCTAGATACATTAAAACACGTATATAGTTACCATAGAAATGTATCCATTAGAAAGTGTAAAATAAAAGTAAAAGTTTTAGTCACTTTTGATTCATAAATTTGGAATTTGAGGATGTTATTTAATATTATAATAAATATGTAAATTTGGCTGTATTAATATTACAACATGATAATTCATTAAATATTTTTCTTCCTTTATAAATGCCATTGTTTTAATGTGTGTTTGTTACCTATTTGTACCTTAACACTTGAACTGTTTGAGCTGAAATTGGTTTTATAGGTAACCTAGGATTTAGAGAAATAAAACATACATCTGTGTGTATAATATCCTTTCTGTTGGTAAAACTGTAGGTCACAGAATAGAAATGAAATGAAATTTATTCATAAAACATGAGTATACATTTAAGATATTATAATTGATTACATTTTAGTCCTCCATGTTGTGCCTTGCTGTGTACAAATATAAAATAATTATAATAGAAATAAAATAATTTATTACCTTAACCTCCTTTAACCCTTGGAATGCGGGAATGGTCGGAAATCTGAACCGGCGTCTGCGACTACAAAACTCGATTTGCGAGTGCGCTGTAGGCTTTCAGAATTTAACGCATATTTCCAAAAAAACATATGGTGGGTAATTATCAAATGATTTTATTTGAAAGATGAATAACCAATGCACCTTTTAAAGTTATATTTGATTATTTTAACTTTTCACATATTTTCATTTTTCGAAAACAATTAGACCAATCCAACAATTAGCGCGCAAGTGTATAGAATTCAGAATATTTTAAATAAATATTGTTAAACTTACTATTTTTTTAATTTCCAACGTAAGTTCAATAATGAACCCATCTAATAATATGAAAAACACGACAATTCATTTATATAGTTAGTAAAAATAAATCACAGAGGAGACAAATAGAATAAATAGAAGAATAGCTGAAGATAGAAGAAATTGGAGAAAGAAGGAAGAGAGGCCTTTGCCCTGCAGTGGGACACGACGGACTCTTAATATTATTAATTTTTTTTGTAAGTTGAGTTGGGACAATTATCAACTATGTGTTGATTAATTGATGAATGTCCCAAAAAAAATTAAATAAATCTAAATATATAAAAGGAAAGAGTGACTGATTGACTGACTGATCTATCAACACACAGCCCAGACCGCTTGACGGATTGGGTTGAAATTTGAAACACAGATAAGTTTTATGATGTAGAACTCCACTAAGAAAGGATTGTGCCATGCGGGCAAAGCCGCGAGCATAGGCTAGTTTCTATGCTAATAAAGAGTATTGTATTGTATGCAATACAATACTCTTTATTGGGACAAAAAATAACAAAATAGACTTAAAACTAAATTAAAGTACTAATATTAATGTCCACAATGGGCGGCCTTATCGCTTAGAGCGATCTCTTCCAGGCAACCCACATATTATATTCATCATAGTCATATTATATTTAATTGTATTTCCCCAGGTTTATCAGAACCCTCGTCTCCACCAACCCTAGTGTTGTACAGCCCCAGTGATCTAGAATACACGGATGTACTAGTGAGGAGAGTGCACGACACACTGACTTTACTCTGTGAGCTACGAGGCGACTCCGCACTCCGGAGCTATGTGTGGAACTATGTTGCCAACGGGACGCAGCATAGGTGGGTAACTACTGTTTATGTTAGACTGATGTTTGGTTTGGCAAGTTATGCCCATCAAAAGTTGTCTGATGACAGACAAGATTAGTGAACTATGTAAGGAATGGGACTTATCATAGTTATGTATATCTAGATATCTTTATGTAAGACCGACTAAAACCATAGTTTTCATCGAAAAATTATGATAAAGCACAGCTATAGTGCATAAAATAGAGACACCTGGGCCTAGAAGTGTTTGTTTGAGTGATAGATGGTTTGGCAAGATATGACCGTCAAAAGTAGTCAGATGTCAGACAGAACAGAACAGGTTACCCTACTTACACTGTCAGAGTCAAATCACGATTTTTAGGTTGTGTGTCCAACCTATACGTTGCAGTGTCAGGTCGCCGAGATGACTACTGTGCCTGCAACATGACCTAACGACTGCCTCCTACATATCTTATAGGAAACAGTTGGGACACAGTTTTACGTGCCTACCGAAACACGGTAGCGTCCAGGCGAAAATCTTTGCCACACTGAGATTTGAACCCTCCGGCTTACAAGCCGGACCAACGACCACTGGGCCACAAAAGTGTTAATAAAGAATATAATATGTATTGTATTCTATATTACTTACAAGGACAAGTTTAGTGTAACAAAATGTTAAGTGTATTTTTTAACCCCCGACGCAAAAACGACGGGGTGTTATAAGTTTGACGTGTCTGTCTGTCTGTGGCATCGTAGCTCCCAAACAGATGAACGGAGTTTGATTTAGTTTTTTTTGTTTGAAAGTAGAGTTAGTCGAGAGTGTTCTTTGCCATGTTTGGTGGAAATCGGTCCAAGATGGCCGCTGCTACAAAATGGCGGATAACTTTTTTCTTCCACGACCCTATCAATATGGGTATCAAATGAAAGGGCTTAACTAGTAGAATACAATGTACTATGACAAATTTAAAATACAAGATGGCCGCCACCACAAAACCGCGAATTATATATTTTGTATGCGTTGTGTTGGGGTTTTTTTAAATTTTTGATTTAATTCACTTGTGTTTCAGGGTACTAAAACCAGAACCAATGGGTCCATCATCCAGCAGTAAACTAGTTCTAACAGACCTGCAGGAGTCTGACAGCGGACAGTATATGTGTTCCGCTCCACCATTCAGCATCACCAAATATATTGTCGTACAGAATAAAGGTATGTGTTCCGGCATGATGTTCAGTGAAGCCAGGGAGGGATTTATCCCGCCTTCTAGGTTTAGTTTGCTACCATCTAGCCACATCGTCGCTTAAGACCAACGAGATTGTGGTCAAAGGCTAACCTATTATAATAAATAAAAAATAAAGGTATGTTTATGTGTATAAAAAATAGAGCAGGAAACGGAAAGGAAGGGGTAAACACCATAGATCCTAATGGAGCGACGTGTTGATGGTTTTGCCAGCCCCCGTTTAAAGATAAGTGTATAAAAATAGCTTTTGGAACGAAGTTCCTTATCGCGCGTTGTGAAAGGAGGCTAGACGGAAAAAATTCTTACCAAAAGTTGTCACACACTTTTTGCTAGCCACTCAAACGTCCCGACCGCTATAGCGGCCCGAAAAAGAGTTAAACGTTACAGCCGCTACAGCGGTCTTAGAGACTTACTACTTTAAAGGGGGGAGGGAGGGAGGGGGGAGATATTTTTGTTGAGTTTTGATTTCGCGACGATTATTTTTGTTGAGTGTATGCAGGTTTTTTGTAAATAATAATAATTAATCGTGTAAAACGTGGGAACTTCGTTCCATCCGGGTGTCCCTTGACAGCTCTCAGGTTTTTTATTTTTATGCAAAGAAGTAAGAAGAGCAGCAAGATGCTAATAGAATAGAACACTCTATAAGAAGTAAAATAAATAAATATAAAGAATAGATATGTAAAAATATGACGAAAGACAACAATAACGGAGGTAGGACGTAAAAAAAAACAACATAACTCTTTACAATGCAATAATACTTTATTGCAAACCTGGTTACAAGAAATTGTTTCATAAGTAGACAATACACAAGCTAAAGGTATACAATCAGCGGTCTTATCGCATAGAGCAATCTCTTACAGACAACCTGGATGGAAGGAATATCTTTATTGAACGTCATAATTTTTTTTTTTTTTTTTTTTATGTGATGAAGTAGAAGACGAGCAAGACGCTCTCCTGATGTTAAGAGATAACGGCTGCCCATAATCAGTACAGTGTTACCTAGGATTTTACAATTATGTGAAATTCTAAGAGCACTGCACCAACGCTTCTTACTCAAGAGTCATAAGATGTTAAGACTCTTTAGCCCAGTAATTTCACTAGCTACAGTGCCCTCCTACCGGAGCACAGTGATGTTTGCACATCACTGCTCAGGCGGTAGAATAACTGGCACTGTTGGGGTACCCACCTAGACGACCTCCTGCAAAGGAAGTCTACCCCCGGTAAAAAAACCGGTAAAATACAACAGAATAAGCTTAAAAAAATTACACATCAGAAAAAGTGTTAAAGTTGGCGGTTTTGTCGCTAATAGCGATCAATGTAGCCTAGCTTAGTTATTAGTCTAGTTATAACAGGATCTAAGCTATCTATATACAAAATTTAAGCTCAATCGGTCCACCCGTTTAGGTGTGAACGAGTAACAAACTTACATACATTCTTACAAACTTTCACGTTTATGATATTAGAGAGATAATATAATAATATTGTTTCAGGACCAATGGAATGTGCAAAAGGCGCGTTCTGGTGCGGAGTGCGATGCGTGCTAGCTTCGTATGTATGTGACGGTAGACAAGACTGTCTGTACGGTGAGGATGAGCACGAATATATGTGCGGACATAATGTTTGTTCGCGTGAGTATATATCTTTATAAATTTTCTATTTTAACAAGCTTTTATTTACATTGTCTGTCTGTCTGTAATCAAATCTTGCAAGTTAAATTTGACCCATTTCCTGGTGTCCGATTAAGCTACAATTTGCATGTCTGTATAAATCGGATGACAATGCAATATTATTATGACATCGAGCTGATCTGATGATGGAGCTGGAAGGCTATAGGAACTCCGTAATTAAACGACGCAACCCCATCGAGTTTGGGCTCATTTGATTCGTCTTGACGAGTAATTTATGGTGCTAGATGGTTTTAATAATAAAAGCTTGTTTTTTAAAAGTTTTTTAAATTTCACTTGTTTTTTATACAACGAAGTAAGAAGACGAGCAAGACGCTCTCCTGATGATAAGAGATAACGCTGCCTGCTGCTGTGCTGTTGGATTATAAAACTCAATAAAAAAAAAGGAAAAACAAATAGTTTACAGTACAGCGGGTAAAACCGCTAGGAGCAGCTAGTAAACGAGTGAAATTTCAGCTGCATGTCATAATAATATTGCATTGTCATCCGATTTATACATGAATAGAATAGAATAGAATAATGCTTTATTGCAAACCAAAAATATACAAAAGAACTTATTACTATAATATGTTATAAAGTAGGTTAACAATCGGCGGTCTTATCACACTAGGCAATTTCTTACAGACAACCTGGGAATGGAAAAGGACAAAACATACTTTAACAGACGGTGGTGCGCAATTTGTGTTGTTATTTACTAAAACTACATAATAAATACTAAATACATATTCCATAATGTACACAATAAATAAAAGATAAAAGAAGCAATGCTACAATATTTATACAATACCTGTTTAAGATATATACACAAATAAATACATAAAATATGTATGTATGTATATATATATATATATATATATATATATATATATATATATATATATATATATATATATATATATATATATATATATATATATATATAAAATATCATAAATATAATATAATAATATCAGTAATCGGATAAATAAACTGAGCTGCAGGCAAATCTATAGAAGGGAAGATAGATAATGTTCCTTTACTAACTTTTTGAAAATATCGAGAGATTTAGCATGTCTAATATGTACGGGGAGATTGTTCCATAAACGGACGGACAGCTTGTATAGTAAAAGATTTATCAAAATGTTCGGAACGGTGTAAGGTGTGCGTCAGTAGCCGTGTATGGGCAGAACGCAGGTTGAAATCATGACACAAGTGGACATATTTAAAACGGTCTTTAAGATACGAAGGAGAGGCAGAGTTAAAAAGAATACGCTGCTTGCCGATCCCTGTTCAACCGCGACCTAAATTCACGCGATCTTGAGTTCGACCGCTTCTAGGGAGTCAAAATACTAGATATTTCTTTACCGTGCTTTGGTGCTAGATGGTAATAATAATATTTGCTTGTTTATGAAAAGTTTTTTTTTTTTTAATTTCAAAAATGTTTTTCGTCCACAATCTAGATTATTAAAAATATTGGACTTGTATTTTTTATTTGTAAATTTGATAAAAAACGTGAGAGATACAACGCACTAAAGTTGCTCGATCGTGACGTCACACCACTAAATTCGGTACATTTTTGCTTAGTAGTGTGACGTCACGCGTACAAACACAATCTTATAAGAGTTATATCTCAGCCCTCAGCCATTTTTGAATGAAACGTGGCAAATGCCTTTATTGAGAAAAACAAACTAACAATACTACAGCGATAAAGAACACTTTTATTAACCACAGATCGGCCACAAGCCGATTTACAAAAAATCCAAGTGCTGCCATTTTTTATATGTAAGAAAAAAAAGGAACGAATATTTTTTTATCATAAAAATTACGGACTAATTGTATTTTACAAAAATTGACCTTGTCAACATCCGTATTCCAGAGGCGCACAAGTTGAAGTGTTCAGGCGCGCGCTGTATATCATCAAGCGCTTGTTGTCGCTCTACTGCTGTGCTGTGCCAGCAGCCCGCCTGCTGCGAGGAACATAGGAGGGTTACTGCTGTTGATGGTATGTTTATGTATATACTCGATCCCGCCTTGTAGGTTCAGTTTGCTACCATCTACGGCCGCATCGTCGCTTAACATCAAGCGAGTTCGTACTCAAAGATTAACTGCGAGGAACACAAGGATTAATACTTTTGATGGTCAGTTAATACCAAATCGTATTACATTTCTTTTAACCACATAACAGCCGGTGTGCGAGGAACATAGGAGGATTACTGGTGTCGATGGTCAGTTTATATACTTATTATACCCACTTTTTACCATATCCCACCTGACGGAGGGATTTGTCCCGCCTTCTTGGTTTAGTCTCCTACCATCTACGGCTGCATACTGCCAATGTCATTGTGCTCTTACAAACGTCAATTACTCTTGGCAGTGGGACGGGAGTTGCTACTCTTATGTCAATGTCGAAATGTGCTACGAGGGCTACATTTTTCAAATTTGTTCTGCCCTCAGTTTAGGACCAACCTCTCCCCTCCCCCCCTTTTTTACCCCCTTTTTAACGTTACTCATATGTTGCAGGGTACATAGAAGCGGAATACCCCCCTCTATATGAAGATCGTCGAGCACCAGACGACTACGGCTTCATTCAGTCCACCATTTATACTGTCACTGGTGAGTATCACTACAGCTTATTATATGCATATATATATTTATTTAAACATTGCTATAACAAAAGCTTTATAAAAGGCAAGTCGTTTGTATAATAATCAATCAATCTCTAAAATACATAAGTTTAATAATTTAATTATACTTAAGACAAAGTGAAATTACTGGGATAAAGAGTCTTAACATCTTATGACTCTTGAAGAAGCCTTGGTGCAGTGCTCCTAGAATTTCACATCATTGTGAAATCCTAAGTAGCACAGTACTGATTATGGGCAGCGTTAAGATCCTGAATAAAACCATGTATCTACACCCACACCGCACACCTCATTAAATGCAGTCTATGCCTATAAATGTAATGACACTTAGCATGTATTATATAAAAAATGTGTGTAATTGTTAGTAAAGGTGTACATTATGTTGGCATGCTTTAAATAAATAAATAAATCTATGTTTCAAATTTCAACCCAATCCGTCCAGTAGTTTAGGCTGTGCGTTGATAGTCAGTCACTCTTTCCTTTTATATATTTAGAATAGTTCTATTAATAAAATACCTATTATTTTTTCAGCGTGTGCGTTGATATTCATGATAGCCGTAGTTCTGCTGGTCTCAGCGATTTGCAAGATGCAAATGAAGAGGGCGGCCTTACGTGGATATTCACATAACGCATTACATATACAGGTAATGTTATTCAATGTTGTTATGTGATCGCTATTAGCGATAAGACCGCCATTATAACAATTCTTTCTGTGTAATCGACGAACTCTGCGCGGTGGGCTAATACCCGTCTGCAACGCAGTAGGTTGCGGGTTCGATTCCCGCATGGGACACATGTTTGTGTTATCCACAGGTATTTGTTTCTGGTCTGGGTGGCTTTCAATATCTATTATACGCATTGTATCTATTATCTATTATCTATTATATCTATTACGCATCTATTATTATCTAGTATGTATTTACAAAAGAAAAATATATAAGTATTATATCCGTTATCCTAACCACCATAACACAAGCATTAAGTTGCTTAGCTTGGGGTTAGGTGGCGCTGTGTGTAATGTCCTGAAATATTTATTTATTATTATTATTTTAAGTCTTTGTTCTAAGTTTATATTGTTGTATTTATTTATATAACATATCACATTGTAGGTATTATTCTAGATCTTATTAAAAGCCGCGCAGACATTTATAATTTTATTTAACAAAAAAATTTAACAAAACGACAACCCGCCATTATATCAAATTCCCGCCAAATCAAATTCTCTCTTTTCATAGACAATGACCACAGACTATAAATACATGTCAAAAGAAGTCCTATTCACGGTGGAAAACTTCTTGCAGCTAATATATAAAGCTTAAGTTCTACTACAACCCCGTAGGGACATTTGTGTGTACAATATATTAATATACAAATAATACAAAATATAAATAGTCATGCATACTCCATACAATGTAACTAAAGGCATTAATATTATTCTTAGCTATAAGTCATTATTGTATTATTCATACGTCTGGAAAAGACAGGTTTCGGCAGAATAATGCAATACATTAAGATCTGATATTATGTACCTAAAATCTATGAATAAACAAATTCTTATTCTTATAATAAAGAGTTTTCTATTCTATTCAATTAAATTCCTTGGGGTCCGGAAGCTCACCGCATTTTCCAAAACTTATCTGAGCGCTTGGTCGAGGCGACGTGTGACCGACATGCTGGGGTATATTTGGCCCAACGTATAAGTATTGCCATTCAACGTGGCAATGCTGCCAGCATTCTGGCCACTCTGCCATCTGACAGTGGTTTGGAGCCAGTGTAGGCAATTATTTTTTTAATCAATTAATTTGATTAACTTTTATCTGATTACATTAATCAAGATTAAAGTAATCATAATTAAAAAGTAATCTTAATCATGATTGTTGTCTTTAATCATTAATTATTAATTGATTAACTTGATTATAAACCTAATACATTCATCAATGTAATTTATTTTACAGTAAAGAAATGATGTTAAATAAAGAGACAGATTTCTTAAAATATTTTTATTAATCATTTCTAACGTTTAAATTCAGGAATTCTAATTTTGAAGAATATTTTCAATCAACTAATTTTTACTATTTTTTTGTTTGTTCAAATTACATTTCATAACTACTCTTTTTTCAAACAAGTCGTCCGATAATCTGTGTGATCTAGGCTTATTTAGCATCGTCGCAAAAGAAAACATTCTTTCTACCGAGCCAGAGGACGGCATTGGTGTATTGTACTTAATAAACGCTTTGCCTATAACAGGATAATTTAGTAGAAGCTCTGGTTCTTGGCTTCCCTCGGCAAAAAAATTTGAAATTATCATATCTGCTCTCTTTTTAGCATCAATAAATTCCGCTTCACTGCCAGAGTCGGAATTAAAATAAAAAAACTCGTCTTCTTGGTGGTGTGTGTTATCGGTTTCATTGTTGACTGTTAAAAGCTCTGGGATTACTGATATTTCCTTCCTTATGACTGATTTAAAAATGTTTATACACTTCTTTTGATCAGCGGCAGTTAGACATACCAGCCACTTTTTTTTAAATCTTGGGTAACACAGAGCTGCAACGGCTGCATATTTACTAGTTTCACTGGAAAGAGTGTAAAACTCTTCAAATCTTTTCTCTACGCTTTGAAGATATTTTGCAGCAAGTGGTTCACAGAATTTTAGATTTGGAGTCGTCGTGATCTTCTGTAATTTTTTTTTTAGTGCATGCAGACAAGGTAATAATAATCCATAAAATGTGTCATCGCCCTGCAATATGTCCAAAGCGGTTGCAACTGGAGCAGCACATTGGCAATATTCCTGAATATATTGAAATTCAGAGTCTCGTAATGGATTTCTTATACCAAGAGCTCTGACTAGTTGAGAGTAACTAGTTCTGATATTCAATACATTTTTCAAAGCATCATAAAAACTATTCCATCTAGTTATGCCAGGTCGTGTTAACGTATGTCCGAGAATGTCCTGTATCACTTCCGCTGATTTTGGGGGAGCAGCAGCATTCCATAAATCGTTACATTTTTCCATTGTTGTGGTATGCATTTTTCCAAGACATGTTGATTTATCAGTCAACAAGCCTTGGACGTCCTTACTAGCAATCAGATTTAGAGTGTGTGCATTACACCTGAAGTGAAATGGTAAACTGCTTTGTGAATGGTCGTATACTATGTTTTCTTCTAACATAAGATCATCATACTCGTGTTCCTGTCTTGTGCCGAACTCTCCTTCACTCACTTCAAGTTCTTCTCCACTTAACTCGTTCTCGCTGCTACTTGGACTTGAACATTCATCATATTCGATTAAAGATGTCGTATTTACTCCGAATATCTTGAAAGCTTTCACAAAATTTGACCCATTGTCAGTAACAGAACATACTATTTTAGTAGGGTCAATATCAAAATCTGAATATATTTCCAGAAGCAAATCTTTCATGCGGTCAAAGGTGTGTGCCCCTTTAAACCGGCGACAAGCTAAAGCTGCGGAACGCCTCTTATAGTTATTATCAATCCAGTGCACTGTAACACCTAAAAAACTTCTTTTTTTCCCTGACCATATATCAGCGGTGGTGCACAAATATTTCACTGCAGCTAGGTTTTCTTTTATTTTGCAAATCTGATTGAATGATTGTTTAGCTATTTTGTTTCTGAGAGAGCGTCGCCCGGGTATCTTGATTCCACTATTTGTCACATTTAAATCTTCCATCATCTTAATGAAGTACGGGTCTTCCACAGCTCGAAAAGCAATCATTGAGTTAACGAAATAATTTGATAAGTTACGATCAAAAGTTTCTTGAGTTATAGGCCTTGAAGTCCGATTGGTCCGAACTGTATTATTTTTATTTTTCTTATTAGCTTTCATATATTTTCTACATTGCTTTTCTGTGTCAGCGCCATGTTTCCGTTTTAAGTGTCCCAAAAAGTTAGATGTCGTTTTACCATAGCCCTTAACTTCGCTATTTTGCTGGTCCGAACACTTCATACAAACGGCTACTGTGTTCTTGTCTGTGCATTTGTCTAGTAGAAGCTTATAATAGGTACCGTCAAATAAAGCAGAAGAAGAAAGATCCGATTCCGATTGCACTGTTGAATTCCCAGAATTGTTTAACGACACCGACGGATTATTTGAAACACCACTACTATTAGAGTCAATAAAGTCATCATCAGAATTCATGTTTGTTTTTAAGTTAATCACTGAGTGAAACAATATCACAAAATGTTGCAAAATCTAAAAAAAAATATCTCCAAACGAGCGACGAACGAGCGTGTGTCGGCAGATATTGTTCAAACGTGACTGATTGAACCATAGATTAAGATAAATAAATAAGTAGTTAATAAATAGTTAATCAAACAATCAAATTAACGATTAATGATTATGATTGATAATCTTAATCATTTTATATTTGATTATATTACTTAATCTTAATCAATTTTTTTGATTATGATTTTTTATCATGAATTTTTAATCGTTAATCAGATTAACTTTGGGCCATACGTGATCCATCGTCGACCGCATTTTCACTTTCCATCAGGTGGGATGTGGTCAAACGTAGGCCTATTTAGTATAAAAAAAAAAAAACTTTGGGCCAACACTGTTTGGAGCATGCAGATTTTCTGTAGATTGGCTTGTGGCCGATCTGAGGTTAATAAAAGTGTTCTTAAGGAATGAGAACGAGGCGACATTTTTAGTCGCTTTCATGCGCTCCGCTTTCAAGATGGCGTCTCTTTTGCTAACAATATTGTATCTAGTAGTAACTAAAAGGAATCATATAATTAAAATTTGTTTCAGGCGGCTCGATTCCCCCCGTGTTACGAAGCGTCAAGATTGCTTGAAGAGAGAGGTTCCGATGCAAGCACTATACCACCTCACGATGAAAACGTATGTATGCGTATGTAATGTCCGTGGTCCAGTGGTCATTGGTCCGGCTTGTAAGCCGGAGGTCCTGGGTTCAAATCTCAGTGTGGCAAAGATTTTCGCCTGGACGCTACCGTGTTTCGGCGCGGCACGTAAAACTGTGTGTCCCGACTGTTTCCTATAAGATATGTAGGAGGCAGTCGTTAGGTCATGTTGCAGGTGTAGTCATCTCGGCGACCTGACACTGCAACATATAGGTTGGCCACACAACCTATACATTGTGATTTGACTCTGACAGTGTAAGTAGGGCAAACTGTTCTATTGGAGTATAAACCCCAATTATTATTATTATTATTATAAATATATTTATATTATTTTATATGTTTTTATTTAATGTGATGAAAGTTGAGGAAGCGAGAGGTGTGTCAGGATCGTATCTGTTTTTTTATTTTATACAACGAAGTAAGAAGACGAGCAAGACGCTCACCTGATGGTAACAGATTACGCTGCCCATAATCAGTACAGTGCTACTGGTGCACTGCACCAACGCTTTTTAATTGAGAGTCATAAGATGTTAAGACTCTTCAGGCCAGTAATGTGACTAGCTACAGTGCCTGTGCACAGTAATGTTAGCACATCACTGCTCAGGCGGTACAATAACTGGCACTGTTGGGGTCGACCAACCCACCTAGTCGACCGAGTGCAAAGGAAGTCTACCCCCGGCACAGATAAAAGAATACTAGTACAGATACCTCATCTCATACATTGAAACCGGACCGCCCTAACTCGGGCTATTCTGCGGGCTATTTAGTTTGACCTCTGTTGTCGCGAGATGGCGCTACGACAGGATCGATTTGCCATCTATCGAGGTGCCATCTATCGCGTGCCTATGGATTTACTAAACCCTTAATAGTAAGGGGCCAACAGATGGCGCTAGTTTCATCGAATACAGTAGAGTAGGTAGCTGAGCAAGGATTAAGGAAGAGTAGGTAAACGCTATTTTGTTTCGATATAATATTATTATCTGCGCGTATCTCCCGCCGTTAGAACCATAAGGTTAATTGATTAGGATGTATGATTTATCAACTATTAATATCGAACCTTATGGATAGGTAAGTATCAAAAATAAGGTCGGATGTTAAATAAATCTTACTAATATTATAAACGTAAAAATTTGTAAGAATATTCGCACACGTAGTACAATACGGGGTCAACTCAAAAAGTATTATTACTGCAATTGCAATTTTATTTATACTTGTTTATTGTAAAAACCATAGGAAAACTAAAAAAAACATGCAATTTCGGTCCAGTTTTTGAGATACATTAACTGCATAAATAACTTTGTAATCCCATATAAATGTATAGGATTACAAAGTTACATTTGCAGTCAACAGTAAAAATTGTATAAAATCCAAATAATAATGTCATAATATATATGCCGTAATAATGTATAAAGCCAGGGAGGGATTATCCCGCCTTCTAGGTTTAGTCTGCTCCCATCTACGGGAGCATCGTTACATAAGATCAGGCGATATTGTGGGCAAAGGCTAACTTATAACGAATAAAAAAAACAAAAAGTAGTGAGATACCTCCAAAAACATAACTTGTAAAAAATACCAAGTCTCCTAACTCGCAGTTCATCTACCGTAAAAAGTCGTGAGATCCCTGTATTACCAAGTCGATAAAATCTTTTGTGTTTTAAATTGGACGTAGTTAAGCGAAAATGTTCCAACCCACAAGTCGTCCAAAAATGAGTTAGATAGACTAACCCACTCAGTTTAATGTCTTCTTTCATTTGGGAACAACGTTTTCAGGCTACAAGTGACATATCCTGATATATGTTTTGTCAATATGTTCCATCCAACATTTTACTAAATTAAAATGGTTATTTATTTCATAAAATGTATCTATCCCCTTGAAACATTTTGTTAATAATATTTTACCACCATATACTTGTCTTAAATGTTCCGATCATCTTGAAACATTTTTGCAAAATAACCATAACAATCATTTTACTAGATGATGTTCCAATGTTTTTGGAATGTTTTTAAAATATAATATAGTCAAAATCATCACTTTATTTTCTTGAGAAGAATGTTCCAATATTTTTGAAATATTTTAGAAAAATAATATTAATGATCTTTTCACTTGAGTAGAATGTTTCAAAGTTTTTGGACCATTTCAGAGTACTTTTGAGATCAATTTTCTCTGCCACTGTTTTCTGGTGTATAATAATAACTTTGAACTAGATATTGTTGGATATGCAGGTGACAGCACGGTAGTAGAGCGATAAAGATCAAGCGCTAAAGCCATTGGAGAAGAAACCCAGATAATACCTAGTCAGGTCATAAATTCTGTCACATGTTTAATATAAAATTATTGGAACAAGTTTATTTATTATGTAACCATTTATATACCAAAATGAACTTAACAAAACATAGATTCTTATGACAATAAAGTTTATTCAAAATGACCTCCGTGATTTTGAATACAGGCCTTCAATCTGCGCGGCCAGTCGTCTATCGCAGCACGAACGAGGTCCATGTCAATATCGGCTGCTGCCTTAATCAAGGATGTCTTGAGTGACTCCAAATTGGGATGAGGCTTTGAGCACGCCTTTTCCTCCAAGTGTTGCCATATCTTGTAATCTAACGGACTCAATTCTGGACTGGAGGAGGGCCAGTCTTCGTGCCGGATGAAGTCGATTTCACGCGCCGCCAGCCAGTCTTGTGTGCTCTTCGCTCTATGAGCTGGCGCCGAATCTTGTTGGAATACCCAGTGCCTGTTATTGAACATGGTATGAGAAACAGGTTCCACAAGGTTCGTCAGGACTGTATTTTGATACACAACTGCATTCGTTTTTACACCTTTCTCACAAAAATGTACCTCTGTTAAGCCCCAATAAGAAACTCCCAAACCATACCATGAGCGAGGATGGAAAATGACCTCGTTGGACACGCGGAATACGGTTGCTCGCTTCTTCACTACTGTGTGCGTACACCTTATCATTTTGTTTGTTGTAGCTCTCTTCTACGGTAAAAATTTTTTCATCCGAAAAAAGAATTTCTCGATATTTTTTTCTCGCGTACCGCTTCAACAAAGCGCGGCATCTCTTCAGTCTCAGGTCCATTAGACGAGCATTTAAACGATGTCCTGTTTTTCTTCGATATGCCCGAAGCCCTAAGTCTTCATTTAACACCCTTTTCACCGTGGTTCTGCTTAACCCCATCTGAAGGGCCAACAGTTTCTGCTTACGTTTGGGATTTCTTTGAATTCGCGCCTTCACAGCTTTTATCACTGCTGGAGTCCTAACAGACCGAGGGCGACCACTTCTTGACCTGTCATCTACACTAGAGTCTTCATTGTATCGTTTGATGGTACGATAAACGAATCTTTTGGTTATATTCAAATTTTACAGTATGTCAAAAATTTGAATTGGCGCGTAACCGCAACGATGCAACGCAATAACTGCAACACGGTCTTCTTTAAGCGTCCACTCCATATTTAAAAATGAGTAAAATTCTAAAAAGTATACATTTTTATTTTCATGAACAATTCGAAATTCGAATTCAATAAACTTTTTTGTGGCCAACATTCTAAAAGAAAAGTTTTTACTGTGTGACAATACTTATGACCTGACTAGGTATTATGTAGGGAGTCTATGGTTAAATAGAGCAGTTGATATTAATTCGGTTTAGTAAATTAAAAGAAACCCACAGCTAAAAGGAGTTCATTTTAGTATTAAAACTCCATTCTTTTTTAAATGTATTTCTAACTATTACCATAAACTATAAAATAAAGAATAGACCTAAAATAAATCTATTTCTACTGCTTAACGATTCTGTGTTACATCAACTGAATTGGCTATCGGGCAACTGAATATTCTGGTAAAAAACGAGGCAATACATGAAGTGTAGGATACATGAGAGTTATTTATTCTCTATCACGTACAAATCTAGTTTTCAATGTAGTATAGTCCTCATTTTTGGGATGATACTATCGGAGACGAGCCATAAAACTTGTGGCGACCTAACAGTGACCAAATGCTCGTGGAATGTCATCTCCAGAGCTTTGAAAACCGCAGAAGAAAAAGTCTTTGACTTTTTTCATAAGATTCATTTTGGAGGGTATGCATAGAAATTACATCAGATCAGATTTTACAGCATCAAACGGCAATGCGGAATTCATACTCTATTATAGTGGATGTAATGTATTGAGCGTTTTGCTTCTACAATTTTGTCATATTTGAAATACATGGCTGTCATCCGTCTTTTTCTCGCGATACAAATTGGCCATCTTCAAGACATGGGTTTTTTTATAAGTACTGGCTGCGTGTTGGGTCACCCGGATATGTTACAGAAGTTCGGCGTATATGTTACAGAAGTTCGGCGTTTCATGATATTAGTAAGATAAATAGTCATTTTCATTAAAAAAACCGCACATTATTTTGTAAGGTTTGCTTCTAACAAACATAATTTACGACGTAAGTAATACCATAAACTATCAATCGCCCACTAATTTGTCAAACAGTGTGTTTGATTCATTTTTCCAGTTAACTCCTTTAATGAAAGAAAATAAAATGTTTATTTCATTTACTATTTGATCAAAGTAATAAAATGTAATGATTTAACATGAATTTATGTTTAACTTGAATTTTTAAATGTTTCATTAGTTGTGGATTGTTTTTGCAAAATTCATAACCTACATATTAGTAATATAGCGAAAATGTTCCAGTACCTATTTTTTTAATTACTAAGCTAAAATAAATGCTATTTAAAAAAATAAATTACCATTAAAAAATACTGACATATTCCTACAATAAAACTCACAGTTTTTAATTAGGTATACTGTTGTAGTAATTTTTAATTAGATATACTGTATACTGTTTAAAACAAAAAAGTGTATGGCTAAAACACAAAAGTGCGTTTTTCTCAAATTGATACCCCTGTGGATTGGAACATTTTCGTTTAACTACGTCCATTAATAGATTGACTTGGCAATCGCACTATTATGTCGGTATATTACTTGTAAGATACATTGTGTTTTCATGCGATGGCCAAGTCGATCTATTAATTTAAAACACAAAAGATTTTACCGACTTGATAATACATGGATCTCACAACTTTTTACGGTAGAAGAACTGCGAGTTGCAGAACTTGGTATGTTTTTGGAGGTATTCTTTTATCTGTGACCCTGGAATAACACGTACGCATAGAACCGTTGAGCACAGCTAGTTATTCATAAAAGAAACATCCGACCTGTACCTACGTACTTAGGTAGGTATCTATAAATAGACATGTCGTTCTTAATGCCTTGTTTCACAATAACCCTACTAAAACACATTCACATATGGACGCAGTTAAGCGAAAATGTTCCAATCCACAGGCGTGTCAATTTGGGATAAATGCACTTTTGTGTTTTAGCCGTACACCGTAAATGAAATAAATATTTTGTTTTTATTTCATTTTAATAAAAGGAGTTTATTGGAAAAAAATAATTAAACTCACTGTTTAACTAATAAGTAAGCGATTGACAGTTTTAGGGTCGTAAATTATGTTTGTTATAGGTAAACCTTACAAAATAATGTGCAATTTGTTTTTATAAAAATGACTATTTATGATACTACTATCATAAAAGTGAATTCTCCGAACCTCTGTAACATATCCGGGTGACAACACAACACGCAACCAGTACTTATTAAAAATCCCTAGGCTTGAAGATGGCCAATTTGTATCGCGAGAGACACGGATGACAGGAAAGTATTTCAAGTATGACATAAAATAGTAGAATTAAAACGCTCAGTACGTTACATCCACTATAATAGAGTATGAATTCCGCATTGCGGTCTGCTGTTGTGAAATCCATCATTGATGGATGGATGATGGATGTAATTCCTATGCATACCCTCCAAAATGAATCTTAAGAAAAAAGTCATAGATCGACTTTTTCTTCTGCGGATTTTAAAGCTCTGAGGATGAGATTCCACGAGCGTTTGGTCACCATTAGGTCGCTACAAGCTTAATGGCTCGTCCTTGACAGTACCATCCCAAAAATGAGGACTATACTCCATTAAAAATAGATTTGTACGTGATAGAGAATAAGTAACTCTCCTGATGAAATATTGTCTCTTTTTTACCATAATATTCAGCTGCCCGGTAGCCAATTCAGTCGATGTAACACAGAATCGTTAAGCAGGAGAAATAGAGTAATTTTTAGGGTTCCGAACCTCAAAAGGAAAAAACAGAACCCTTATAGGTCACTTTATTGTCCGTCCGTCTGTCTGTCTGTCTGTCAAGACCCTTTTTCTCAGGAACGCGTGGAGGTAACAAGCAGAATTTTATAGAAAATACTAAAATCTATTGCTTCTTGGAGCTGTAAAATTTTCAAACTTCTAGTCCAACGCAATCAAAAGATATAGTCGAATATGTCGCAAATTTCAGCAAATTTTCGACATTCCCAAATAAATCAAAACCTACAGGGCAGTTTTTGTGAACTCAGAATCTTGAAATTTGGCACAAAGCAACTCCTTAGAGCACATAGGGAAAATTGCGAAAACCATAAATATGTATTTGTATAATATGAAAAAAATATTTTGAATAATTTAATTTTATACCTACTACCCCTTTACTCATGAACGTGTAAACGTATTTAATTTTAATTCATATCAAATACTCAAGGCTATAATACCTTTAAACTGTAATAAAATCAGACCTCTATGTTAACGCATTCAAAAGAAACAACAATTTTAAATTCGCGACTACTCTCAAGGGAATCAAAACCTACAGGGTACTTGCCGTTAACTCAGAATCTTGAAATTTGGTACGCAGCAACGTAGATTACAACGTAGCAACTTAGGTCATAGACACAGGAAGAATTGTGAAAACTGTAAATTTTTAGTAACATCATATAAAAAAATATATTTTTATTAATTTTCTATTTACCACCCCTTTCCTCAAGAACGCGTACTGGTAATAAATTGAAATTCATATCATATACGCAGCTTTATAATAACATTAAGCTGTAAAAAATCAATCATCTATGACAACACAATCAAAAGAAACAGGAATTTTAGCCGTATATTTTTAAACTCGAAAGTATTCGCAAGGGAATCAAAACCTACAGTATATAATATTATGCCTACCCACTTTTCCTTAAGGTTCCATACAAACCTAGAACCTAGGGTTTGTACGGAACCCTCGATGCTGGAGTCCTACTCGTACTTGACTGTGTTAGGTCTGTTCTTGATTTCGTAGTTCATAGTGGTTCGTTATAGGCAGAAATACATTTAAAAATAATGAAGTTTGAATAATAAAATGAACTTTTAGCTGTGGGTTTTTTTTGGTAATTAGAAGAAAGAAAGAAAAGAAGAAATGTTCTAGCTAAGTTTCGCGTAACCACATAACTAACACTAACAAATAGTTATAACCCTTAATGCATGCATATGCAGAATTAACACTTTATAATTAATAATAGCTAATATAAAAATAATTTTATAAATTTACTGAAATGGCTCAAAAACTTTGAAACATACTTAAGTGAAAAGACCATTATTATTTTTCTAAAATATTTCATAAATATTGGAACACTTCTCAAAAAAATAAGATGATGATTTTGATTTTTATATTATATGTTTAAAACATTCCAAGAATATTGGAACATTATCTAGTAAAATGATTGTTACGGTATTTTGCAAAAATGTTTCAAGATAATCGAAACATTTGAGAAAAGTAGGTATATGGTGGTTAATAATATTATACTAAAATGTTTCAAGGGGATAGATACATTTTAAAAATTAAATAATGATTTTAATCTAGTAAAATGTTGGATGGAACATATCGACAAAAATATATCAGAATGTGACATAGGTATTTCTAGATATTTATTGTAGTCTGAACACGTTGTTCCCTAATGAAAGAAGATATAAAACTGAGTGGGTTAGTCTATCTAACTCATTTTTAGACGACTTGTGGGTTGGAACATTTTCGCTTAACTACGTCCATATTAGAAAATACTACCTACCTAGCAAATGTAAAGCACGTAGGTACATATTATTAGGTTTTTGAGTGGTCGCCCCTTTAAGTTTAGGTTACTAGTATTCTTTTATCTGTGTTTAGGATTTCACATTAAATGAAAACAAAATAGCAGCAAACTTTAAAATTTCTTGCTTCTAGTTTTATCTACCTACCTTTTATGATATTAGCGCGAAGCCGCGTGACAAGCAGGTTCGCATACTTATATAGGTAGGTCTATCGTAGATGGGAAGTGAGGTAAAGAAAAGGAAAATTAAAAGAAATAAAACATAAAAATTAAATATTTTTGTAGAATGTCATAACAATTTCATATTATAGTTTAGAGTCTTTTTCACGAAAGAGGTCCCGCGGAATTTTGCGGAACTAAATTGAATTATTTCGATAATTACCGGACTTTATGTCCTAAATATTTTTTATTAGTTAGACAAATTTAATAATAAATACATATTTAATTAAGAAATTAAATTTGAGATATTATGAGGCGTTAAAAAGTTATAAATAAACTAACTTTTAAAATTTGCGATAGTGGCGCCCCGCAAAGAGGACTCCTTTCGTGAAAAGCACTCTACTTAATTTATTATAATAGGTACGTGTGCAAAAAACGCAAGAAAATTAGAAACAGCGCCACCTACATTACGAGACAACTATTTTGAACTAAGTGAACAGTGCTTGTGTGCCAGTCTCAACGTAGTACAAAAGAATTTCCGCCAGGGTAACGCCGATAATTATTGAATTTTGTTAAATTACCGAAATTTAAACTTAAAACAAATTATTTTCATTTATCTATGCTAAGGGGATTTTTTAAAAGTAGTAAATACATTATAATATATTAGTCTGTTCAAAATTTTTCTCAATCGTTATTAATAAATCGATATATGTAACGCCATCTAGCGAAATTATTTTAAACTAAACTGCAACTGTTCCTTTTGGGTCCCCATGCCCCCGGTTAAATGTTAATAAATGATTTTAATTGTTATTCTTATGTATGGTATATATGTAATAATATAAATTTCTTCTTATGTATGGTATGTATGTAATGACAATATAATATTAATTTCCCAGTCGTTGGCAGTCGCTTGTGAATCGGTTCCTTGTACACCGGTGCGAGGGTTGGCGAGATTGTCCAACATATTCTCAGCCAGATATACACAGGTTTGTATACTTATACTGTTCTTACAGGCTTTTATTTACTTTCACCTGTCTGTTGTCTGTCTATAATGAAATTTTGCAAGTTTAATTTGATCCACTTCCCTACACAAACAAAAATGTACTGGATTGAGTGGTGTGACGTCACGATCAAGCAACTTTAGTGTGCTTATTTTAAAACAGACTAGAGTGAGCTCGCGGCTTTGCCTAAAAAAAAAATCCTTTCTTAGCTGAGGTCTACATCATAAAATCTATCTATATTCCAAATTTCAAGCGAATCCGTTCAGTGGTTTGAGCTGTGCGTTAATAGAGCAGTCAATCAGTCACACTTTCCTTTTATGTATTTGGATTAACAAATAAGAAAAATTAGTCCAATATTATTTAATAATCTACGATAATTAATGGAACTAGGCGGTACTTTGCGGAAATCCATTACAACAATTATTAGTTATTATTTAATATTTAGTGTTAATTCCGCTCTAAATTTTTGAGTCTAACTAAGTTTTTAAGAGAAGGCGAGGAATTCAAACGTTACCAAAATAGTAATTAGTATTAATTCCACCACCGAGTGCACCACCAAAGTGCAAATTTAGAGCGGAATTAACACTAAATATTAAATAATAACTAATAATTGTTAATAATCTACATTAAAAATGTCGTTATGCCTAGAGTTAAAGTAGAAACAAGTGAAATTTTAAAAATACTTTTTAAAAACAAGCTTTAATTATTATTATCGTCTTGTATCATATAGTACTCGTCAAGACGAATCAAATGAGCCCAAACTCGATGGGGTTACGTTGTTTTATGACGGAGTTCCTATGGCCACCTTCCAGCTCCATCATCAGATCAGCTCCATGTCATAATAATATTGCATTGTCATCCGATTTACACACGCATGCAAATTTTCAGCTCAATTGGAAACCGGGAAGTGGGTCAAATTAAACTTGCAAGATTTGATTACAGACAGACAGACAGACAACAGACAGGTGAAAGTAATATAAAGCTTGTAATTAATAAATAACCCTATTTTATCCCCCCCTACAGGTGCCAACTCGTCCCCCAGACGTGGAACTCTCCCCTTTGCCCCCCTTCACACCGCGTCCGGTCCCCGGCGACTACGAGATAGAAGGGGACATGTTAACCCCCGACGCTACGTTTGTGGAGGGTGCTACTAGCGACCACTGTACGCGAGATAGGCTCACTTTACAGGTGAGATCATATAATAGAATATAAAGTATGAACGAGTGATTTATCCCTCTTTCTTAGTTTAGTCTGCAACCATCTGCAAAACGTCACGATAAAGTCACTTGCGCGATCTAGACTCACCTACATTTTGACGCGTTTTGTTAGTAAACGATGAAATACGCCAACGACATCTATATTCATCTCTCTGTCTGTCTCTATGTATGCTTATATCTAGAAAACTACACAACGGATTTTGATGCTGTTTTCATTAATAGATAGAGTGATTGTGGCAGAGTGATATGGCGTCTCAAGGGAACTCTGCCTGGTGTTTTGATGGGTATACATTCGCACATATAATGAGGGAGAGTCCTATATACCGTTCGGTGCAGGAAGACGATGCGTAATGAGTGTTTCCGGGGTAAAAAAAGAAGGTTTGCTTAGGTTTGGTTTCGGCATAATGGCGTCTTAAAGGAACACTCTCAGGTTGTTTAGTGGGTATACCTTCTCATAAATAATGCGGGGAAGTCCTATATACCGTGCGGTGTAGGGTGACGATGCGTAATGCATATGCTCAATTGTTCCAGTTGGGCCGTTTCCAGCTGAGCCTGCCTCGGTTGAACCGTCCCCGTCCGGCCACGCCCACTGTCCCACAGCTGGACATCACACAAGTTGACTTTGTACGTCTGTCCGACACTTACACGCTCAATGGACGGACTATTAGGCTCTTGGGTGAGTTATTTTATTTATTTTTAGACTTTAAACTTCTAAACGGCTCGATCGGGCCCCAACCACCCCATTTGAATTTTAGCATTAAATTAAAATTAAATTAAATTATCATTTATTTCAGCTAAAAGCCATATTCTCATCATACAATACAATTTGAAACTTAAATTTATATCCAAATACCACAACACACATAATAACACAATTAAATTCAAATTAAATAACTCAAATTACATAGATACCTAATATTAAATAAATTAAAATTATGCAAAACTAAAGAAAAGATGTCAAATTATAAAAAAAAATATTATATCAATACAAAATGTCATATAAAAAAGGCTGCTTAGTCCGCGGGACGCTCTCTGTTTCACACTATTTGACACATTTTGAAATATAAATTCATAGATTTAATTAATTAAAAATTCCTCAAGATCGGCCCTGCATAATATTATTGCACACATTTTAAGTGTTTTCAGTTTGATATGTTACGTGTATGGCATGATGAGATGTTTTGAACATTTTTTTTTTTAAATTTGTGTGCAATTTTTTAATAATTCAAACTGAAAACACTTAGTTTTTTACATTGTTTTAATTCTTAAGTTTCTTTTTTTGTATAATTTTTTGTGTTCCAATTAAGTGTTGTCTATCTATATCTAACACTTTTAAAATGTGTGCAATAATATTATGCAGGGCTGGTCCTAAGGAATTTTCAATAAATTTATTCTATGAATTTTAATTTTAAAATTTGTAAACAGTGCGATCGAAAGAGCGTCAACCGTTTTAAACGCTCTAACAAAATACAAAAAATTAAATACAATTATTAACCTAAAGGGGGCAAGCATACAAAAATGTTTTTTTGTTATATAGGAGCCGAGTTTGACTGTCCAATGGGGTCGGGTTCAGTAACACCCCAGGGGTTGCAGAGACCCCCCAGCTACATGGAAGCCGTGAGATATAAATTATACGGACCCCCGCCACAATATTTATCTAGGTATGTATTATGAAGGGTTATTTTTAAAACCCTTGCAAACTCGAACAATCAAAAGTCAATACCTTATTTGCCTCCTTAGAATTATGTACAGTCAACTACAAAGAGATGTATCCATGTTAGTCTTACAAAATGAAGGAACTTTTAGTATGCAAAAATTATTTACCCTTTGTGACATTTTCAGTATCCACCAAATCTTATACTATATTCGATTCATTTTAAATGCTATTATTATGTATCACCTAAGGAAAAGTAGTCACATCATTGTTGCATATTAAACGAGTCGATGATAATATAAAGTTTGATTGCTACTAGAAATGTCACGAACCAAGGGTAGTTCATTGTGGCAAATGAAAATTTACTTCATTTTGTATCCCTCAGGGCAACTGGTAGAAAATGCTATTTTAGCATTAAGTTAGTGACTAATTAAATATTTTAAGTTTGACGTGTCTGTCTGTGTGTGGCATCTTAGCTCCCGAACGGCTTTTGATTTTCTTTTTTGTGTGAAAGGTGAGTTAGTCGAGAGTGTTCTTAGCTATGTTTGGTGGAAATCAATTCAAAATGGCCGCCGTTGCAAGATGGTGGATTAGTTTTTTTCTCCACGACCCCCTCAATATGGGTATCAAATGAAAGGGCTTAACTAGTAGAATACAACGCACTATGATAAATTTAAAATCCAAGATGGCCGCCACAACAAAATGGTGACTTAAATATTGCGTTGGGGTTTTTTTTAATTTAATTGACTTGTTTCACAAGTTTTTCAATACAGATATCAAATGAAAAAGCTTGACTAGTAGAATACAACACTATGATAAATTTAAAATCCAAGATGGCGGCCACCATAAAATGGCGAATTGCATTTTTGATTCGTCTTGACGAGTACTTTATGATGCTAGATGGTAATAATAATATAAACTTGTTTTTAAAAAGGTTTTTTTTTATTTATTTTTTTACAGAGAAGGTATAAACCGTCGTAGCGCCGATAACGCTGACGAAGACGCTACAAACAACATAGAAATGCCTCCTTGCTACTACGACCTCACCAATAACAGCGTTAACAGCGTCAGCGTCAACGGAAACAGCGTTAACGTTATAGATGTCAGTCACGTAGATAACACGGGTGGTGAAAATAGCGTTTTAAACAGCGTTGACACGGAAAATAGCGTTAATGTCGCGGAAAATAGCGTTTTAAACAGCGTTACAACGGAAAATAGCGTTTTGAATAGCGTTAATGTTGTGGATAATAGCGCTTTAAGTAGCGTTAATGTCGCGAAAAACAGCGTTATGAATAATGCAACAGATAATAGCGTTTTAGCGGTAAATAGTAGTGGTAATGGTAATACTAATGAGAATATTCAAAATAACGGTAATGGAGAAAATAGCGTTCTCACTAACTCTAATAACGCTGAAAATATCAGAGAAAACTCTATTAATGTTGAAAACAACGTCACAACTCGAGAAACATCAATTCCAAATTCAAATTCTGATACGGTTAACGGTAATTTTGAAGATTCAAATTCAAATATAGAAACTTTAAGTTCTATAATAGACAATTTGCCGGCCATAGACAGTGATGTCAATGCCAACGACTACGAAAATAGCAGTCCAGAAAATAGCAGTTTAAGACATGCGAATGCTAATAGCAATGTTGCTAAAAATAACGTTATTTTGAATAACTAGTGATTTTTTTGGATCTCTTTTTGTTATGCACGCTTGCCCACTTAATGTGTATAAAATATGTAGTTTTTAAGTATTTTCTTGTGAAATAAAAATATAATAGAATGACACTTTATTGCATACCAAAATACAAGAGATAGTAATGAACATAATATGACAAAATTTTAAACTAGAGCAGCAAGTTCAGTGAAGCCAGGGATATTTATCCCGCTTTCTAGGTATAGTCTGCTGCCATCTACGGCCGCATCGTCGTTTAAAAAGGCTAACCTATAGGTTCATTGTAATGAACAAAAAAAATTGACTCTACGTATATCTTCATATTATATTTATTTCACAAGAAAATTTGTGTAACATAGTGCCTTAGATTCAATAAAAAACTTTATTTATTAATATAATAATTATAATATAACAAAGTTTTGCATTAAAAAACAATTAATTCTAATCTAAAACTCGAAAATATCACTATTATACGACAAAAATAAAATGTTATTAGATAATAAATTTTCAAAACAGTCCGCTTTTTAATTTAGTCGCATAATATTATACGACAAATTGAAGAAATGCCTTAATTTTACCGTATACCGATGTTATTTTCTTAATTTTGTGGTTTAAATATTATCAAAAAAATTAAGAAACGCTTTTTAATTTTACCATACTTTCCATTTCTCTTTTACTATTTCTTCTCAATTTTGTGTCATAATATTATTAGAAGCACTTAAGAAATACCTTTTTAACTTGCTATGTCAGTTTCTTTATTTTAATCGCATAATATTATGCGATTAAAATAAGATACGCTGTTTTTTTTTTACCGTTCTGTATCCTTTTTTAACTCTGTCGCATAAAGCTCAGACCAAAGTCAGATTTTTCAATTTTGTCGCATAATAATATAAGACTAATTTAAGTAATACCTTAAATTTATCGTATCTTTTAATAACATTTCATTTTTGTCAGTTTATAGTGACTTTTCGGGTTTGCCAAGAACAAATCTACACCGGTCTAAAACGCAATCAAAAACGATTCAGTAGTTGTAAGCTGTACGTTGCCATAATAATAATTATTTCATAAGTACGTGATACTCAAATTTATGCATATTTTATAATATTATTTGTTATGGAGGTGAATCGTAATATTTTTAATTTAATTTAGTATTTCATTTATTCATTAAAAAGTAATATTAAATTAATAATTGGGGTTTATACTCCAACAGAACAGGTTACCCTACTTACACTGTCAGAGTCAAATCACTATAACGGTTAATAAGGTCAAAAATTTTAAATTGAAAGTCTTTCTTACTAATATTATAAACGTGAAAGTTTGTAAGAATGTATGGATGTTTGTTACTCTTTCACGCCTAAGCGGGTGGACCGATTGAGCTGAAATTTGGTATAGAGATAGCTTAGACCCTGGAATAACACATAGGCTACAGTTCTGCGGGTAAAACCGCTGGGGGCAGCTAGTAAATTATATTTTGAAATTGTTGACCTTGTTAATACCATTTGTTTCTGAAATTAAATTAAATCAATTAACCCTTTCAAAACTGGTGTGCAAAATTGTAAACATAAGATATGTATAATGGAAAAAATTGCTAATTGTTACTAGTTTTAACCTTTTGACCGCCAAAGTCACCTATACTTGACAAGTACTTGCGGGTCCTGTACGCCAACGACGTCTATAGACGACAAAAAACCCCAGTCTTAATAAAGTGAAATAAATATATTTATCGACTCTTGGCAACACTAGTTCTTTCGTAGGTATTTTTTTTTAAATTGTGCCTTGGCGCACAGGGCACGAAAATGCGTTTGTGCCGTGGCGTTCAAAAGGTTAATCTTAATACTAAGTAGAACAGGAGTCCACATTTGTGCACATAACCCTTTAACCGCCACCGTCGGATATATCCGACAAGCCTGTTCTGTTACGTAACCGCCAGAGTCGTATATTTCCGACTGCACTTTAAATCTACATTTTAAGTCATAACACTGTATTTTATAAAACTATACTCGTAATTAGCTAAATATTTATAATTCAAAAAACTTGCCTGGCGCCTAGGGGCACGACAAGTGATTTTAAGTCTGGCGGTTAAAAGGTTAGAAAAACTAGATTTTTCCGAAAAGTTTAAGACTACATTTTTTTTATGGTCTACTTATACTTTAGACATGGAATTTACCAATTCCTGATGAAAAAAATAATTCAGGTCTTAAAAGGGTTAATATAGAAAATTTGTATTAATTTAGTGTAAATAATAATTTTGCTTGAAAAGCTGACAATATAACCCATATCAATTAAGCATCGTTATTTTTAACGGTTATTTTTAGTTAATAAGTTATTTTAAGCAGTTATTAATTAAGCGAGCGATTGTTATAGCTGATAACGCTCTCTCGCTCGCACTATTTGACACATTTTGATTTTTTTTTATTTATTCGGTTCACAAATTGGGTGTAGCCCAGAACAGGATTTACAATAATTAATACCATATATAAAGTAAAGGCTCATCCTAAGTACAGTGAAATAAAAATTCATAGAATTAACTGCGAAAATTCCTAAAGAAAAGTACTGCAAATGATCGCACACATTTAAAAAATATTTTCAATTTGCTATCTATATAAATCTATATAAACAACGAGGTCATTTACAAATAAATACTCTTATACAAAAAAAGTGCCAGGCATGATGAGCAATATTTAAAAAAAATCTATAAAAAGTATTATTATGCCATTTTTTAATATATCAAACTGAAAACACTTCAATTTTTTGTGGCAAATGCCTTTATTGAGAAAAACAAACTAACAATACTACAGCTAATACAGCAGTAAAGAACACTTTTATTAACCACAGATCGGCCACAAGCCGATCTACAGAAAATCCGCATGCTCCAAACCACTGTCAGATGGCAGAGTGCCCAGAATGCTGGCAGCATTGCCACGTTGAATGACAATACTTATACGTTGGGCCAAATATACCCCAGCATGTCGGTCACACGTCGCCTCGACCAAGCGCTCAGATAAGTTTTGGAAAATGCGGTGAGCTCCGGGACCCCAAAGACCCAAAGTCTCTACCCCAAACGGCTCAAAAATGTAACCGCTATCAAAGTTAGCATATTTACGCCGCTTCTTTTAAAATGTGTGCAATAATATTATGCAGGGCTGGTATAGAGGAATTTTCAATAAGTTAATTCTATGAATTTATATTTCAAAATGTGTCAAATAGTGCGAGCGAGGGAGCGTCACTCGATATATACGCTCTTAACGGTTAATTATTTTAGTTAATAGTTATTTTAAGCAGTTATGTATTATGTACTTAATGTTATTTGTTTAGAATAAAGTAATCACTGCGTTAAAATTCACGATAATTTTAAGAAAAATGTAACAAAAATGTGGTGTAATATTTAAAAGGGGGTTTATTCTCAAAATTATTAGAACACTTAGGAAATAAATTTGGCCTAAATATTTTAAAAAATAGTTTAGATGGAGGGTAGACTTCCTTTGCATTCGGTCGACTAGGTGGGTACCCCAACAGTGGCAGTTATTGTACCGCCTGAGCAGTAAAGTGCTACATTACTGTGCACAGGTAGGAGGGTACTGTAGCTAGTGACATTACTGGGCTGAAGAGTCTTAACATCTTATGACTCTCAAGTCAAGAAGCGTTGGAAGAATTTTACCTTTGTAAAATCCTGGGTAGCACTGTACTAATTATGAGCAGCGTTATATCTTACCATCATTAGAGCGTCTTGCTCGTCCTCTTACTTTGTTGTATAAAAAAAAGTAATACATTCCGGATCACCAACTTCAAATTTCGGCTTTTATATTATGTGCGGTTTTCCACTCGCTATTCTGGTGGTAGGCTTCGGCCGTGGCTAGTTACCACCCACTGGACAAAACCGTGTCGCCAAGCGGGCATTGTGACCGTGTTCCGACATGATGCTCACTGAAGCCAGAGAGGGATTTATCCCGCCTTCTAGGTATAGTCTGCTACCATATTTGGCCGTAATTTTCATTAGTAATTTTCAGAGTATATACACCCATTTAAATTTTACTACATTGTTTTTGTTAAATTTATATATTAAGCCCTTTCACACAAAAGCTAAAAATGAAAATATTTTGTTATAGTACTTAAATTTATGGTTAATTATAATTAAAATTTAGGTTTTATTTGTAAATCTAACTGGGTATAATAAAAATACAGTTTTCTAAATGTCATGATGTCGCAAAAAGATTATTTTTGTGCATTTTTTCAAATTCATAATTTATTTATTAAATTAAAATAGCTACAATTATATCTATTTTAAGACTTTACCGCTCGTTCGAAAAACAACAGATTTTTTTAAATATAAAAGGGGATAGCAATAAAAATATCAATAATAATTATGAAGCTTGAATTTGATGCCTGAAAACTAAGAATTGATTAAGAATTGATAAAATTACACTAATAATAATAAATTAAATAGTTTTAGAAAAAGTAAACTTCCTTTTTTTTACCCAAGTTCTAATATAATTAAAAATAAAATTTAATTGAAAAGATTTTTAAATTCTTTTCAATTTTTTGTTATCTATATTAACAGGCAGACGTTTATAATTTTATTTAACAAAAATATTTTACAAAACAACCCGCCATTACAAATCAAAGTTTCTCTCTCTCCATAGACAATGAACCACAGATTAAATAAGGTCGCATGTCAAAAGAGGTCCTATTTGCGATGACAGTTAAAAACTTCTTGCTGCTAATAATATGTATAGATTTGAATAAAATCTTTTTGCGACTTCATAATAATTTTCAAAATGTGTATTTTCCTTACCAATAACTCATAGATATAAATGTATATAATATAATGTATGTATGTACTACTTATATACCTACCTCTTGAATCCGACCAAATGTAATATTATATACTCATATTATGTAATAATTATGACAAAAGCAGTGTTAAAAACTTATATACAAGCTTTTATTTGACATTAGCGGACCCGCGAGCACTTCGTAAGATGGGGATGTTTTTTTTTTTACATATACAACGAAGTAAGAAGACGAGCAAGACGCTCTCCTGATGGTAAGAGATAACGCTGCCCATAATCAGTACAGTGCTACCCAAGATTTTACATAGGTAAAATTCTGGGTGCACTGCGCCAACGCTTTTTGCTTGAAAGTCATAAGATGTTAAGACTCTTCAGCCCAGTAATTTCACTATTTTCTAGCTGATCCCATCATGTGGGGTATCGTTGAATAGATATTTAAAATTTTGCGTTTCGTTTGAAAGATATTCAATTTTTAACCTTTTTTGTGACCATTAAAAATTGGCATAAATCAAGAATATGGTTTCAACCATGAACTTTCCAGGAAAACTATAGCGGTTATGATATCTTTATTAGTTTTAAATATATCTTTGATGTTTGATTTTAAGGCAGTTAATATTTGATTTGCCAGTACTACGGAAGCCTATATTGCGCGTAGTCCGACTAGCGCTTGGCCTATTTATTTATTTAAAAACTTAGGCATATTTTTTTAAACTTATTAATGTTTTTTTATACCATTTCAACATCCCTATCGTCTACAAACTGCATTTTTATGCTTAAAAACTTCATTTTAAAACAATAATTATTAACATATCAATATTTATTACCTATATAATGTAACTCAACGGTTATGTTTAAGCAGCTTAACTTGTTATTTTAAGCATGCTAAAAATAGCTGTTTTAACGTGTTTAAGAGGCCTTATACAGTTGGGCGCTGTCTCGCTCGCACCATTTGATACATTTTAAAATATAAATTCATAGAATACACTTTTTGAAAATTCCTCAAGAATCGTGCGCATATAATATTTATTAGTTCAGTAAAAGAAGAATTGTGGATCGAAAAGTCGAAAGCAGAAAAACTAACTTAGGAACTTTGTTTGGACTAGTTAGGAGATAAACATACTAAAAGTCCCCACCCCTCCGAGGTGAGCCCGAGGGGGGGGAGGCCGAAGAATTTAATATAAATATAATAAATATTTTTAGGACATTTCACACAGCGCCACCTAACCCCATACCAAGCAACTTAATGCTTGTATTATGGTGGTTAGAGTAACGTATATAATACTTATATACTTTTCTTTTGTAAATACATACTTATAATAGATATTGAAAACCACCCAGACCAGAAACAAATATCTGTGGATCACAAACATTTGTCCCATGCGGGAATCGAACCCGCAACCTTCTGCGTTGCAAGCGGGTATTAGCCCACCGCGCCACAGAGGTCGTCAATTTTTATCTCCTAACTAGTCCAAACAAAGTTATTAAGTTAGTTTTACTGCTTTCGACTTTTCGATCCACATGCACCTTTTGGGAACTAATTGACTGGAGTTTATTGTGAAAGGCTTCTCTTGAGGAATTTTCAAATAGTTAATAGGGATGTTGACTAATTTTTGGAATTGCTTTTATATGATAGATAGACCCATTTCATACACGAATATCATATTTTTATGCAAAATTATATGATATTTCAATATAAAAATACGTAAATAAAAATGATTTTTTGAATTCTGGCTAAAACGTTCCGAACAGTCATCTGACAGCGCGTGACGTCACACCACTGGCCTGTACTTACGCTTCCTAAGCAATGTTCCTGATTTCGACACATTTTAATTATTCATAACTTAAAAACCACTGAACCGATTTTGATGTAACTTATACTGTGCCCTTAGTTGGTCAATATTTAAGCCAAAAATAAAGTCAATAACTAAAATGTCTCTCTGAAAATATAAGATCCATTTTGGTTATTGACTTTTTTTTGCTTAAATTTAGACCAACTTAGAGCACAGTATAAGTTACATCAAAATCGGTTCAGTAGTTTTTAAGTTATGAATAATTAATAGGTGTCGAAATCAGGAACATTGCTTAGGAAGCGTAAGTACAGGCCAGTGGTGTGACGTCGCGCGCCCTGATTGGCGTTCGCATTCGCGTAATAATAAGTAAAAATTATTGAAATTAAAATTGATTTTATTCCATTTTGGCTTGTAAATAAATCCTAAAAATGTGATTGTAGGTTTTAAAATACTGTCTTTAATGTGAAAAACATAACTTTATATGAATTCGTAACATGTGTCAACATCCCTATTCTATGAATTTTATATGAAAATGTGTCAAATAGTGCGAGCGAGAGAGCGTTTAGCAGAGGTATTGGCTATCGCCAAACGACATGTAAAACACTAGAGTCCATAGACAAAATTGCGTACATTACTTGCTTAAGCGGCTAATAGTCCCCGAACCTCTGTCTCGCTCGCACGACAAATTGTCAAATAACAATTGATAAAATTTACTTTTTGGGGTTAATAGTTAATAGTCGCTGAGTTGCTCTGTCTCGCTCGCACGATATAACTTAGTCAAATAACAATTGATAAATCCTTCTTTTTGGAAATGTCGTGTTAAATTGAAAATTTTGCACGAGCAAAATTTTGCTTTTAAAAATTGTATAAAAATTTGAATTTTTATACAATTTTTAAAAGTATAACCAGTTTGATACTTTAATAAAATGATTGAGGCATGTTTAAAGATAGATATTTTTCATATAATTGAGAATGCCATTGTTGTTATTTAAGGCAAACTGGGAATACTTATAAAGATAGTATAAAATATGAGCAAAATTTTCAATTTAACACATTTCTAAAATGTAAATTTTATCAATTGTTATTTGACAATCTTATATCGTGCGAGCGAGATAGAGGCTCAGCGACTATTAACCCTTTAAACCTCCTTATTAACATGAGTACAATAACAAAAGCAGCAATGTACATTGAAGTTGTCATCAATCGTAGTGGGTGATAATTAGCCAATAGGCCCTTCTATGTAAGCCCTAAAGTATTTAAAGTAATGTCTGAAAAAATCACAAAGCACTGTTTTCGTAAAAATGCTTTTGAGAACACGTTATTTTTTCATGAAGAATAATAAAATTGTGTCTTGTAGATCGTTCAATTTTAAAATGCACCTCGGCGCAATTATTGAAAGTTATATGGGTAACATTTTTGGAGCTACATTATCGCAATAGGTGTCAAAATTTACGTAATTTTGCACATGGAAATCAAAAACAAATCATTGAGTAGCTTAACTTTTGGCCGATATTTTCTGAACTTCCAAGTGAGTTAATTTATTAAAAAAATAAAATCATTTTTTTGTGGCAAATGCCTTTATTGAGAAAAACAAACTAACAATACTACAGCTACTACAGCAGCAAAGAACACTTTTATTAACCACAGTTCGGCCACGAGCCGATCTACAGAAAATCCGCATGCTCCAAACCACTGTCAGATGGCAGAGTGCCCAGAATGCTGGCAGCATTGCCACGTTAAATGGCAATACTTATACGTATTTTTTACGGAAGTGCCAACGCAACCCAACAGACAGTGCTTAAATCGTCTGCAATAGACGCGAAGGCCAATGATGATGATGATGATACGTATTTTTTTTAAATGTGTCAAATTACCCAAATCTTGAAATCCTTTGCGATAGTATCTCCAATAAAAAAATTCTTAAGCCGCGTCTCCAGCTCCTGTATTAGTTCAAACATTAATCATGAGCATGACAACATCCAAAACAATCTCAGCGATTTTGACTTCTTGTTTGCTCTAACAATATTTTTTGCTTTCCATATCCGATGGAAAGCACGTACAGTCAACTACAAAGAGATGTATCCATGTTAGGCTTACAAAATGAAGTAAATTTTCATTTGCCACAATGAACTACCCTTGGTTCGTGATAGATATGTGCGCCGATTATAAAACGACCGGCGGCGGCGTCTGGTCGAAAAATGACCGGCGGCGGCGGCGTAATCGGCGTGAAATCGGCGTGGGGGTAAAATTCAACAAAAATCAAAATAAAGCGTGCTGAATCACGTTTCTTAAATATTATTTGTTATATTTAATGAAATTAGGCGTTATTTTGCGGAAATCTATGAATATAATTATTAAATAAATATCAATATGTTAATTCCGCTCAAATTTGACGCTAATGAGGTGGCGAGGAATATAAACAATACACTATGAAATAGTGAGCATTAATTCCACCATCTAATGCACCACCCAACCTTTCGCATATGCCCGCATTAAGGGTTAATAATTAATAACTAATTGCTCGTTAGTTAAGTCATCATCTCAGCCATAGGACATCCACTGCGTAGGGCTACCCTTTGAACTGCCATATTAGGTATATACCTTGGAAGCGACCTGCATCTAGAGTCTTCTTCCGGCGACCTTTGGAAGGTCATCTGTCGACCTTGTGGGTGGACGCCCTACGCTGCGTTTGCTAGTCCGTAGTCTTCACTCGAGCACTTTTAGAACCCATCGTCCATCCGCTCTACGTGCTATGTGGCCTGTCCATTGCCACTTTGTTTATCCGCTGGGCTATGTCAGTGTCTTTAGTACGTCTACGGATCTCCTCATTCCTGATTCGATCGAGTAGAGAAACCCCGAGTATAGCCCTCTCCATAGCTCACTAAGTGACTTTGAGCTTTAAGATGAGGCCAATAGTGAAGGATCACATTTCAGTGCCGTAAGTCATCATAGTAACACACATTGATTGAATACTTTCATCTTGAGGGTTTGTTGAAACTTAGACTAGACTCCTACAGGGACTTACAACGACGAAGATGATGAAAACTGCTGCAGGTATTGCTACGATAAAAATAGTATACAACGAGAGAGCTGAGATGCTTCTACACGAGGCATTCTCAGAGACTTGGCTCACCGACCGGTCGTTGTAATATGGGGAGGGGGGGATTTAATATAAAAGCCGTGTTCGTGGAGAGTCATTCCGGACTGTTCAGTGGTTGGCGTTATGTTGGCCTTTTTCTTGAGGTATGAGGGTCTCCCTCGTTAATGATGGGCACGGTGGGAATACCCATTAAAAAACTGACTCCTTCGGACACCATAGTACCGAGGTAACGGGAACGCCGAAGCCCTCATCCACGGCCCCGGTCCAAATTGACAGGAGGACCAAGGCCTCAGTGGAGCCAAGAGGAGTTTAACGCCACCTTCCAAAGCGCACCAACTCGTGGGCCGGTTTGTCAACGACGAGTAGCCCCGTACTCCGTCTAGACCCTAGACCCAGGTAGCAGGATGGGAAGGGCGTGGAATATGCACCTCGGATGCCTCCTTTTTCGGGCACGCATAGGGAGGTCTCCCGTTGGGGAACTCCCGTTCGCGTTTCGCGATCCTCTTCTGCGATAGGGTCTTCTTGCAGAATGAGACCGCGGCCTGCCACGATTCCTCGCTTGAAATCATGGCTCTTTCCATGGTTGATAGTAAGAGTTCCTCCCCCATAACTGCGATGAGGGTACGGTGCTCACTGACCCATGCTGGGCACGAGTATCCACTTCGCAACCACAGAGGTGGCAAACAGGGGTCGGTTCTCTGCCAGCTACGTGGTGCATACAAGTATTTTCCGAAGCATCCGTACCCGGAAAATACCTGCACGAGCCGGAAGGTCAAGGACCCGTGCTTTCTGTCCGTCCAACGCTGGAGTAGCGGACGGATCAGGCGGGGAGACAACTGGGCAACTTTGCATAGGAGCACTTGCTCCTGGATATTCCACCACCCGTCGAGGACGAGTCCAAGATATTTCATCGAGGGCTCGACCGCGATGCTACTTGACCCCGGCGTTATGTTGGCCTTTGCTAAGTCCACACAGCGCCAACGATTGCCAACGAACCCCATCGTTGGGATTCGCTTGTTTGGTGTGGAACAAAATTGTGAAAGTGGAAATCATACCTCCGTACAAATATCACGCTTTTAATTTCACAAAATGTTTGTAATTTACTACACGGGTAGCAACAGCAACAGGTAGTGACAGTTGCGTGTCGAGCCGCCGACTTGAATCATTCTTTTCTATTCTTTCTACCTCTTTCAAGACGTTTAAATTTATGTGAGACCTTTCTTGTGTTTTATTTGGATAATAATGATGATTAAAATATTATAATTACGTTAATAAAATAAAAAATAAATCACGCCGATTTCACGCCGATAAAATGATCGGCGGCGGCGGCGTGGCCAAAATGACCGGCGGCGGCGGCGCGGCGGCGCGGCGCACACGTCTAGTTCGTGACATTTCTAGTTGCAATCAAACTTTATATTATCATCGACTCGTTTAATATGCAACAATGATGTATCCCACTACTTTTCCTTAGGTGATACATAATAATAGCATTTAAAATGAATCGAATATAGTATCAGATTTGGTGGATAATGAAAATGTCACGAAGTAAGGGTAAATAATTTTTGCATACTAAAACTTCCTTAATTTTGTAATACTAACATGGATACATCTCTTTGTAGTTGACTGTACAACAAAACATAAAATATCAATATTCATCAAAATCGTCGAGATTTTTTTTGGATGTTGTCATATTTATGTTGAATGTTTGAACCAAAACAGGAGCTGAAGACGCGGTTTTTAGATCGACATAAGCCATTATACAAAACATCTTAGGAAAGAAGTAATACCTTTAGTACGGCGTGCAGTTTAAAACTGGACGGTCTAGTATATTTTGTAAGCATATATAGTACAAACACAGCCTTGTATTGTAAACACTTGTAATTACTCAAATAAATATATTGTTGGATAAAATGTGTTTTTTTATTCATGAATAGTGAACCCGCGCGCACATCGTAGCACCTAACAGAAAATGATTAATGTGTCTCTATTAGACAATATGTATGTATCTTACTAATATAATAAAGTGTAAGTTTGTGTGTGAGCAAGGGCGGATCCAGGATTTGGTTCTGGGGGGGCCAAGGTGCAGACGGGCAAAATTATCATAATTTTTACTACGAAAAGTGTGTGTTTAGCTCGCTCTGAACAGTAGGAAAATTCAAATGATCTTAATAATAAGTGCGCGAGCAAATTGCTGCGAGCGCCGAAAAAAAAAAAAAAAAACGACCATGAAATATGTGCAAAATTCGTAACTCTACAATGCTTCTGGGGGGAGCTTGGCCCCCTACCCCCCCCCCCCCCCCCTAAATCCGCCTATGTGTGAGTGTGTATTAAGATTGTTTCTTTACGCCTGAACGAGTGGACCGATTGAGCTGAAATTTGGTATAGGGATAGACGGAGTGACACGGGACATGTAAGCCTTTGATTACAATATCGCGTGATGGTATGCGCTGATGCAGCCGTAGAAAGCAGCAGACTAAACCTAGAAAGCGGGATAAATCCCTCCCTAGCATACGATCTACTTTTGTTACTTCACTGCAATTTGCACTTTCATTGTAGAGTCCTTTTCGCGAAAGAGGTCCCGCGGAATTTAGCAGAACTAAATTTAATTTTTTCGATTATTACTGGACTTCATACCCTAAATATTTTTAATTTGTTAGGTAAAATAAATACTACTATACATTTAAGAAATTATATATGAGAAATTATGAGGCGTTAAAATGTTAATAGATATTTCAACTTTTAATATGTGCGATAGTGGCGCCCCGCAAAAAGGACTCCTTTCGTGAAAAGCACTGTAAAAACTATTTGATTACTGCCAAATCCATAGCCAAATAGATTATTTTTTAAAGACAATATTGAAAAAAAAAACACTTTTTGGATATTTATTGTTTATTTACCTAATAATATGGAAAAACTTGACGAAGTATTTGAAAAATTAAAACAAGATGGAAAAATAACCCTGGACAAGATTATAGAGTGGTTCAAAGATTGTAATAATTTATGTACTTACTAGCTGCGCCCAGCGGTTTTACCCGCTGTTCTATAGCCTATGTGTTATTCCAGAGTCTAAGCTATCTCTATGCCAAATTACAGCTCAATCGGTCCACCCGTTTAGGCGTGCAAGAGTAACAAACATCCAGACATCCATTCTTACAAACTTTCACGTTTATAATATTATTAAGATATGTGATGTGATAGATACTAACCCGCGCGCACTTCGTAGCGGATAACAAAAAATTACGAGTATTTCTCTACTTAGTATATAAAAACCTTACTATTAAATTACTCTATCTATCTAAACTACATCAAAACTGCATCAAAGTTCCGTTGCGTAGTTTTTAACATTTAACCGTACATAGGGACAAACAGACAGACAGGGGGAAGCGACTTTGTTTTATACTATGCTTATGATTCATCATCATCAGCCTGTGTTCGTCCACTGCTGGACATAGGCCTCCCCGCAGGCACGCCACTCAACTCGCTCCTCCGTCTTTCTTCTCCACCCACCCCCAGCGACCTTCCGGATATCATCACCCAATCTCGCCCATGGCCGCACTACACTACGTTTACCGAGACGTGGTCTCCACTCGAGAACTCGTCTACCCCAACGGTTATCGGTTCTGCGACATATGTGACCAGCCCATTGCCACTTCAGCTTGCTAATCCTTTCTGCTATGTCGCTTCCAACCGGTACATATGGAAGTCCAAAGGGGAGGCCTATGTTCAGCAGTGGACGTCCAATGGCTGAGATGATGATGATGATGTCGGTAACTCTGGTACTCTGTCGGATAACCTCTGATTATGATTACAGCAAAACTAATAGAAAATACGAGAGAAGCGGAAGAAAAAGCGAAAAATCTCTTCACAGGCGAAGACAATGAAAATATAAGTGTAGATAAATTAAAGGAAGCAGTCGCTAAGATCGCTGAAGAGAAAAAGCAGTCTATTGAAGAAGTCCTTAAGAACCTGACTGAACAAGGACCTAAATTTATGAATGCTGTACAGGCTGGAGCTAGTGCGTTTAAAGAGGCATTTTCTAAATAAAAACAATTATAAATACTTTTTAAAAACAAACTTTTATTATTTTTACCATCTAGCATCAAAGTACTCGTCAAGACGAATCAAATGAGTCCAAACTTGATGGTGTTGCGTTGTTTAATTACAGAGTTCCTATGGCCACCTTCCAGCTCCATGCAGCTCGTCAGATCAGCTCCATGTCATAATAATATTGCATTGTCAATTGTCATCCGATTCATACATAGGTACCTACATGTCAAATTTCGGAAACCGGAAAATGGATCAAATTTAACTTTCAAGATTTGATTACAGACAGACAGACTGCTGTGCTCGAGTTTAGACCAAGGACTAGCAAACGCAGTGTAGGACCTCCACCCATAAGGTGGACAGACGACCTTATAAAGGTCGCCGGAAGACGCTGGAGGTCGCTTCCAACCGGTACCTTTATATAATATGGAGGTCCAAAGGGGATGCCTATGTTCAGCAGTGGACATCCTACGGCTGAGATGATGATGAGACAGACAACGGAACAGATGAGAGTAAATAACTACCTGCTTCAGTGATTCCCGAAAATTACAACTTGAGTGTCTTCAAGTCGAGGGTTAATAGGTATTTGCGAGGTCTGTGTGTAACAGCTTCGACCACGTCTTCACTTAACAACAGGTGAGACTGTGGTCAAACGCACTCCTATTCTATGTAAAAAAAAGCATGTAAAACAAGTGAATTAAATTAAGAATTTAAAAAACCCCAAACGTGTTCCCCATTTTGTGGTGGCGGCCACACACACACACACACACAACACACAGAGAGACACACACACAGAGAGAGAGACACACACACACAGACAGACAGACACGTCAAACTTAAATCCCCGTCGTTTTTGCGTCGGAGGTTTAAAAAAACCCTGTTTTACTCTGGCTAGTTATTGTCGTCACCCAAATATGGGTTGCATTATATTAGTATATTTATTATAGGTAAAGGTCCAGTCAATTTGCCACATTTTGTTGTTATTATAATAAATATCCTTTAGGTACATAATCAAGGAAAAATATTAATTTATTTTATATATTGTAACACTAGATGCGGCCAGCGGTTTTCCCTCTTTAGAGTACTAGGATGTTATTCCAGTGTTTTAAAGCTATCTCTTTACCAAATTAGGTAACATTTAAGTAGGTGCACGACGATTTATGAATGTATAGGATTTTTTTAAAATAATATTATTACAGGCTTTTATTTACTTTCACCTGTCTGTCTGTAATAAATAAAAAATAAAAATAAAAAAGCTTTTATTTCCTCTCTCACACAATAAAATACTTAAATAAACTAGTTTTTTTCTTGTATAACATTTATAACATTATGTGCAAAAGCCGCCTGTAGCGGTAAAAGCCTCCTCCATTTGTTTCCATTCATCTCTTTGTTTGGCTGGTCTATGCCATAGCTTCCCAGCTATTTTTGTTATATCATCTTGCCATCTTTTTAATGGTCTGCCTCGCTTCCTCTTCGAATCTCTGGGTGTCCAGTTTGTAATTGTATGAGGCCATCTCTCATGCGCCATTCTTTGGACGTGTCCTGCCCATCTCCATTTTTAACCCCCGACGCAAAAACGACGGGGTGTTATAAGTTTGACGTGTCTGTCTGTCTGTCTGTCTGTCTGTCTGTCTGTCTGTCTGTCTGTCTGTGTGTGTGTGTGTGTGTATGTGTCTGTCTGTGGCATCGTAGCGCCCAAACGGATGAACGGATTTTGATTAAGTTTTTTTTGTTTGAAAGTAGAGTTAGTCGAGAGTGTTCTTAGCCATGTTTGGTGAAAATCGGTCCAAGATGGCCGCCGCTATAAAATGGCGGATTACTTTTTTCTTCCACGACCCCCTCAATATGGGTATCAAATGAAAGGGCTTAACGAGTAAAATACAGTCCACTATATAAAATTTAAAATCCAAGATGGCCGCCATCAAAAAATGGTGTTTTACGTATTGCGTTGGGGGTTTTTTTAAATTTTTAATTTAATTCACTTGTTGTCTTAGTATATGGTCTACAGCATCTTTCGCTCTGGTTTTTTTTTCTTAACTCTGTATTTCTCACCCGGTCACTTAATTTGAGTCCCATATAACTTCTTTCTATGCTTCTTTGACATATCTGTATTCTATTAATATGCTTTTTTAGTAATGGCCAGGTTTGACATGCATATGTGAGGCAAGGCATAAGGCAGATGTTCATTGCCTTTGTTATTAGGTATGTTGGGAATGTTCCTTTGAATATCTCTTTCATGGCCCAATATTTATTCCAGGTGCTTTGTATTCTTCTGTTTAGTTCTTTTTCAGTGCAATCTTTAAATGATATTGTATGACCTAGGTAGATGTAGTCTTGTACATATTCTAGCTTGTCCACTACCACTATTGGTACTTCCAATTTATTGGTCATTAGTTTGGTTTTGTCTTTATTTACCTTAAGACCGACTAGGTTGCTTTGCTTGCATAGAGATTCTAGCATGTATTGTAGATCTATCGGCTGTTCAGCTAGTAGAACTAAATCATCTGCGAATCTAAGATGGGTTAGTTTCCTTCCATCTATATTGATTCCCATTTTTTCCCATTCCAATCTTCTGAATATGTGTTCGAGTACTGCTATGAAAAGCTTTGGAGACATGGGGTCTCCTTGTTTTACACCACATTCTATAGGGAATGGCGGGCCCATTGTCTCTGTCTTGACTCGAGCGATGCTATTTTTATATATGGTTTTTATTATGTTACAGTATCCGATATTTATACCTTGTTCAGTTAGTGCTTGCCATATACTATTATGTGATATAGAGTCAAATGCTTTACAATAATCAACAAAGGCGATGTACAATGGTTTGTCATACTCTGTGTATTTCTCTATTATTTGCTTCAGTGTATGGATTTGGTCTATTGTTGAAAATTTACTCCTAAAGCCCGCTTGTTCTACTGGTTGGTTTTCCTCGATAGTCATTGTTAATCTTCTTAGCAGAGTAGATGCAAAGACTTTGTATAGACATGATATCAGACTAATTGGTCTGTAGTTTTCAATGTTTTTTGGGTCACCCTTCTTGTATATTAAAACTATTTCTGAAGTAGTCCATTGTCGAGGTATCTCATTATATTTTAGTATAAGGTTAAATAGTTTTGTTAATGGTTCTATTAAGTATTCTTTCCCACTAACGATCATTTCATTATTCACACCATCCGGTCCAGGGCTTTTTCCAGATTTTAACCTTTTGATGGATATTTCTATTTCTTCCTTTAGGAATGGTGGAATAGGTTCTTCTTGTTCCAAGTGATTATTTATTTCTTCCTGAGTTTCTTGTGTTTTGCTATAAAGATTCGTGTAGAATGTTGTAGCCTCATTTATTATATCTTTTCTATTTGTAATTATTGTTCCTGACTTATTGTATAGTTGGGTCAGTATTTGTTTATTGTTATTTAGTTTCTTGTAAGCTTTCTTGACTCCTCCTTTCTTCTGTCTGTAACCAAGTTTAATTTGACCCACTTCCCTGTATCCTATTTTGCATTCCTGTATAAATCGGATGACAATGCAATATTAGGATTGTGCTGATCTGATGATGGAGCTGGAAGGTGGCTATAGAAACTCCGTAATTAAACGACGCAACCTCATCGAGTTTGGGCTCATTTGATTCGTCTTGAGTACTTTGGTGTTAGATGGTAGGTAATAATAATAAAAGCTTTTTTTTAAGAAGTTTTTTTAAATTTTCACTTGTTTTTTTAATAATTATCGGTCGTAGATGGCAGTAGACTGAACCTAGACTTGTTGCAAACTTCATGGAATATAAACTTCTTGATTATGAAATATTATGTGTTACCCCCTCCCTGTTGAGAGGGGCGTGAAGGGCCCGCCTTTATAAAGGCAGGCGGTCGTCGATGGGGGACTGGATGCCAAGGCTCTGCCGATTCCCAGTCCCCCGTCACAAAGACGATGCGGGAGTGCCGCCGAGTTGTTTTAGTGGGTATACCCGTGCAGTCGCTCTGCACGGGGAGTCCCACATAACCCTCCCATACCCCCGTATGGAGGGTATGCGTAATGCATTTTTTCCCGGCGAAAACAAAAAAAAACCGGGGGTAGACTTCCTTTGCAGGAGGTCGTCTAGGTGGATACCCCAACAGTGCCAGTTATTCTACCGCCTGAGCAGTGATGTGCAAACATTACTGTGCTCCGGTAGGAGGGCACTGTAGCTAGTGAAATTACTGGGCTAAAGACTTAACATCTTATGACTCTTGAGTAAGAAGCGTTGGTGTAGTGCTCCTAGAATTTCACATCATTGTGAAATCCTAAGTAGCACTGTACTGATTATGGGGCGTTATCTCTTAACATCAGGAGAGCGTCTTGCTTTTCTACTGCGTCACATAAAAAAAATCGGCTAATTTATATAGCTCTAAGAAAATTTGAAGTACTTTACAGGTGGGGCAAGTGCCCCAATCTGCCCCATCCTGGTTACGCCCATGGCCGGAAAACAGTGATTGGGTTTGTGGTCACCCTACTATTTCCTCAAGGAAAATTGATTCATATTATTGTCAGTATTAACATTGTGAATATATGTATTCCATTGTTTTAAAAGTGTTTTAAAAATATGATATTATTTATTAGTTTATTGTTGTGCACACAGTTTATATTAATAAATGCTTATGGTATGTATATTTCATAATTATAGATATTATGTACTAGAATAGAATAGAAAATTATATTGCACACACAAATACAATAATATAAGCTTAGAACTAAAATTACACAGAAAGAAGTGTTACGATTGGCGGTTTTATAGCTAATAGCGATCTCTGCCTGCTTCTTCTACCTCTTTCTATATAACTAGCTTTACCCAGCGGTCTTACCCGCTGTACAGCCTATGTGTTATTCTAGGGTCTAAGCTCTCTATACCAAATTTCGGCTCATTCGGTCCACCCGTTTAGACGTGAAGAAGTAGCAAACATTCGTTCTTTTTTTTCTTTTTAATACTATGTAGTGTGATTGTAACCATTGTCGCTCTTATTTCTGTCATTCTTTTCCCAGCAGCAGGATTATTCCGGTCCAAAATCGCTTCTCGTTTTGTTAGCGCCCACTGTCAAATTTTAACAAAATTTTGAAAAAAATCTTGAAAATTCTTATGATGCCAGTACAAACTCAAATGCAACATCATTTTTTTTTAATTTAGCATCTTTTGGGCGCCTAAAAGTGGCGTTTTTGAAAATAAAAATGTGTTTATAGGTTATTTTTTTTGCTTACGTTTTGCTGCGCCGCCGTCTCTTTTTTGTGGAGAATTTAGGCCCAGCTCTGTTGTCTAAGAAACATTGATGTATCTACCTTTTTATTTTGTCTAAGTATCTACCACATATTTGTCAAACCTAGACAATTTTTTTATATCTATGTCTAGAAATCATTTCGCGATAAGACAGCCCATTGTAACTCTCATTTCTCTGGTGTATTTTTAAGCTTATTCTATTTTATTTATCATCATCATCATCAGCTCACGTTAGTCCACTTCTCTGTCTGTCCCTTTGTATACTTATATCTTTAAAACTACGCACGGATTTTGATCCGGTTTTCATTAATAGATAGAGTGATTCAAGAGGAAGGTTTATATGTATAATACATGCATAATATAGTAGAGAAATATTGATAATTTTAAATTAAGAGCGAAGTGCACGCGGGTCCTCTAGTTATAAAATAAAAACTTATTGCACAAACCCCACAGTTAAAAAAAATGCTAGAGTCCTTTTCACGAAAGAGGTCCCGCGGAATTTTGCGGAACTAAATTTAATTTTTTTCGATAATTACTGGACTTCATATCCTAAATATTTTTTATTTGTTAGATAAAATAAATACATATATAATTAAGAAATTAAATATTAGAAATTATGAGGTGTTCAAAAGTTATAAATATGCTAAGTGCTAACTTTTAAAACTTGCGATAGTGGCGCCCCGCAAAAAGGACTCCTTTCGTGATTATTCCGTTCACGATAATATTTTTTTGTCCGTGACCCCAATGTTTTTCTTTCAGATTATAGACATGAAAACGGAATTCCTGAAATACATATAAACGTTTACCAGAATGCGTTCCACGAATTTGATTGCAGGCTCGAGTATAATGCATTTTTATTGAAGGACAAACCTTTTAATGTATATATGTATAGCTATGTTGCAGTTATATACAGACCTAGGTATGTATATATTTAAGTATAAATAATTAATTAATAATAATTGGGGTTTATTCTCCAACAGAACAGGGTAACCCTACTTACACTGTCAGAGTCAAATAACAATTTTTATAGCTTGTGTGGCCAACCTATATGTTGCAGTTTCAGGTCGCCGAGATGACTACTGTGCCTGCAACATGAGCTGACAAATGCCTCCTACATCTCTTATAAGAAACATACACATCCAGACATCCCATACATTCTTGCTCTTGTAATGTTCGAATTTGTACGTAACCTGTCACCTATGTAACATATAAAGCGAACGCGGGCAGGAACAAAATGAAGATCGCGACCGCTTTACCGCTCCGTCCCGCCTCTGTTTGTCGGCAGCTTTAGCTATATGTATAACTATTTGTGCTCAGCGGTTTTACCCGCTGTACTGTATCCTATGTGTTATTCCAGGGTTTAAGCTATTTCTATACCAAATTTCAGCTCAATCGGTCAACCCGTTTAGGTGTGGAAGAGTGACAAACATACATATCCAGACATCCATAATATACATACATTCTTACCAACTTTCACGTTTATAATAGATATTTTTTGTTATTTTACAGCTGTACCATAAATTCACTTCTATTAAACAATTTTGTAGAAGAAAACGGATATCATGTTTCTAATAATGTAAGTATTTTTTTAATCGTTATTGGTTAGTGTTGAACAGTATCTCGAGTGATGTTAAACGACGATGCGGCTGTAGTTGGTAGCTGACTAAACCTAGAAGGCGGGATAAATCCCTCCCTGGCTTCACTGAACATCATGTCGGAACACGGTCACAATGACCGCTTGGCGACACGGTTTTGTCCAGTGGGTGGTAACTAGCCACGGCCGAAGCATATCTGTATAAATTAATAAGTCATCAATAAAGTAAAATACCAATTTAATTATGAAATTAATTATATGAAATTATGAGAAGTAAGGGGCTCGTAGTAAGGGGCGCCACAATAAAGCGTTTTAAAGTTATATAAGTAATGTATATAAGTATAAAATATAAAAAAATATATAATTATATCAGGACATTTCACACAGCGCCACCTAACCCCATACTAAGCAACTTAATGCTTGTATTATGGTGGTTAGGGTAACGGATATAATACTTATCGGCCATTCTCCAATTTAGCATTCTTTGCCTAATTCCCGTGCCTTTTTTGATTTTTAATTGGATTGACTCAAATACATTAAAATATGAAAGACATTAAATGTACGAATATAATAATTTATTTGGTTTTAGTCCCGTAATAATGGTTTAAAAGTTATTGAGATTTAAAAATTACATGGATATGGAAATGAGAAATGTTTTAATAATTACTGCAACGGAAATGAGAACATTGCAGCTGCAAATAATTTTTATTTATTTTTGGTACTAAATGGACCACTATTGTTGTTAACGTAGACCAGGATCTCAATAGAGTGGTGGAAATTGACTTGCTGGAAGAAGACGCTTAATTTATCGAGAAGAAACACACACGAAACGAGAAACAATATCCAAGTCAGTAAGACGAGATCTCCGGAGTTCCAAGTTCCAACACACGCACCATTCAGGAACCAGGTCTTCGTACATAAATTGGGAAGGAGCCTGCGGACAAAGTTGACTACATCGGGTGTAAGCTGCGTCACTTCTCCGCCTGAGTTTCTTGCAGAGGTGTAAGATTTTTATAGACAGTCGTATACCTCGCAGGCACCTCAGCCTAAAACCAGAATAAAATGTGTCTCTTGTGACAATTGCATTACCTAGCTTTTGAGGGTTGTAGGTACACCTATGTATATTGCGAGAGCTCCAGCGAATATTTATTAACGCTGTCTTCTTTTCAGAGAGATCTCCAAAGGCGTGAAGCAAAATCGTAGTAGTGATGTTTTTCAAAAAAGGTGATAAAGTCTTTTGAAAAACTACAGACCTATTTCGCTTTTGACTTTTGAACCATGTCGATAAGCTGTTCTCAAAGGTTATCATAAAGCGTCTCGCAAAAAGATTTGACGAGTTCCAGCCACCGGAACATGCTGGGTTTCGAGTAGGCTATGACACTATAGACCACATACACACAGTGCGAGAGATTATATAGACGGAAAAAATAACATAGCATGTGCTTAGCGTTCGAAGACTATGAGAAGGCCTTTGACTCCATTGAAACCTGGTCTGTTCTGGAGGTTTTGCAACGATACCAAATTGATTAGCAATATAGGTATTGAAAGGTCTGTAAATATTATATAAGATACCACCACCAAGTCCAGAACCCGCAAACAGTGGATAGGGCATCAATATTAACGGCGAGTACATTTTCACACGAGATTAGTGGACAACATCGTCATTATGGCAGAAACGGTTTAGGACTTGCAACAAATGCTAATTTTTATAGATTATACATGACTCTCTATTGAAATTGTTTAGAAATATGTGTATTGATGATGTTATACCTTGAGCAAACAGTGCAATCAGGTAGGAACAACATCGGGAGAGTCCAATCGGAGGTTTCAGCTGGGATGGCCTACATTTATCGGATAGCTTCATTGAGTCTGCTTGTCACCCATACCTGAAGACCAGTGTGTCTTACCTGTTCTGACATACAAAGCCAAGACGTGGACACTTACGTTAAGACTGATCCACAAGTTCAAAGTTGTTCAGTATCCCCCTCAGCTGTTGATTGAGCTCCAGGAGCTTGCTGTCAAAAAGCACGCATCTGTTGACCACGATCCACTTAAGATGTTTATTACAGCGAGTTATGAATAAAAAGTTTTTTTTTGTTTTTTTTATATTTCTTTCGCTGACTTGCACATAGTACAGAGAAAATGAACAAGGATGCCAATAGTGACGGGCCAAGTGCATGGAGCAGGCGTTCATGGTCGGCGTTTCTTTAAAGGATCGCATCAGAAATGAGGTGATTCGGCAGAGAACCAAAGTTACCGCCATATCCGAAAGGGATTAGCAAGCTGAAGTGACAAGACCAGAAACAAATACCTGTGGATCACACAAACATTTATTGTCCCATGCGGGAATCGAACCCGCAACCTTCTGCATTGCATGCGGGTATTAGCCCACCGCGCCACAGAGGTCGTCATAAGTAGCTGCTTGACTCCTTTTTACAAGCTTTTATTTACTTTCACCTGTCTGTTGTTTGTCTGTCTGTCTGTAATCAAATCTTACAAGTATGTATTTGACTCACTTCCCGATATCCGAGTGAGCTGAAATTTGCATGCACGGATAAATCGGATGACAATGCAACATTATTATGACATGGAGCTGATCTGATGATGGAGCTGGAAGGTGGTCATAGGAACTCCGTAACTCCGTAACCCCATCGAGTTTGGGCTCATTTGATTCGTCTTGACGAGTACTTTGGTGTTAGATGGTAATAATATGCTAGTTTATATATTAAGATTTTTTTTAAATTTCACTTGTTTATTCACAGCCCTACATAAAAGAAATTATCGACGGATCTGAGGGTAGTTGTACATTTTACGAACACAAGTGTAGCCCGATAGATGGCACCAGATGTAGATACTGGGAATCAAATTCCGATCGAATTGATAATGGAAAAACTTGTACGTTCCAAATATCGTTTTCTTATGGTACGTAACTTTTTTACTTTTTTATATTTATCTGCAGATTAGATTTTAGCTATTTACTCGTAGTTTAGCCCACGAGATTCTTTGAAGGAGGTCTTTAAAGATATTAATATACTGACCCTACCCTCCTTGTATATTTACGAAAATATTAGATATGTATGTTAGGAAGAATCTCGAAAAATTCAAACTAAATGGTGACAAACATAGCTTTAACACTAGAAATAAGAATAAGATAGTTGTACCCAAATTTAGATTGACCAAAACAAACCAGAAATCATTCCTAGGGAATAGTGTACGTTTCTATAATAAAATCCCTGAGGAAATAACGGGGCTCACAGTGTAAAGGAGTGGGAAGACGGGAGACGAAGTGACAACACCGAGTGGCATGCAAAGACTGGTTTATTTACAAGTACCCACATATGAACATTATTTATATAATATCTTAATCTACCCACAACCCCTCTCTTCAAAACACAATAAAGATTCATTTGAATGCCCCATTATGTTTACAAATCTGCAAACAGTAAAATACGTATTTATACACATTATTGCAATAACACTCTTTCATCTTCTTCTCCTTGATGAGAAAAGTATGATACATAATTAATAATTATTATACAATCATAATTCAAATTCAAATTCCAAACAAAATAATTAAATACATTCTAAATTCATATTATAAAAATTTACCAATATAACACAATCATAAATAATAAAAATAAATAAATTGTCGGATTACATTATTATAATTAAATTTACTAATCAAAAATAAATATTTATCATTCATTATTATTATAAATTACTACATTATCATTACATTTTACAGTTAACGTTTTCCATAGGTATATTATTGTTCTTATCACTGTATTGATAAACACTATAACGTATCACCGGAAGCCATCAAGTGTATCCCCAACGATCAGGTTGTCTCACGGTCCTGCCATAGCGAGTTACATAATCATTATCAGTTGAGGGTGATTCCTGAGAGTCAAAATTTTACGTGTCTGGGGGAATAAACTACCCGTAACATAAAAATTCTACCTAAAGGTATTTTTTTCCTGTTAGTCTAAGGTTCAATCTACTTAATGCATGATAGACATCAGGTTATATTTAGCTGCAAGTATCTAAAAAAAATGTAAAAGCCCTGAAATTTGATTACCGTGGGCTGTCCCTTACACATTTTCGGAACAAAATATATTTTTTACACTAATTTATAAAAGGAATTTAATTAATTCCTGTGATCAAAGCTGTAAAGGGTGAACTGTTATATGATCAAAAAAATACGCGAAGGCTGTACTCAGTGTAGTTTTAGAAAAAATAACAAATTTAGGTTTGTCCCCGGACAAAAAGTGATTCCCATGGCGCGCGACATAACTACCCACATTTCACAAACCACAATACTTAGAAGCTTGTACGCACGCTATTGGCTAACTTCGATTGCGCTCTAAACATAGTGAAGAGAGGCTCCTCCTCTCGTTGTTATAAACTGGATTTACGAAGGTGAGAAATTGATTACCGTGGTTTTGGTTCACTAGCTCATTGATTACCTTTTCCATGTTTAAAAATATTTTTTTATCCATTACGGTTTTTTGACTAGGGTGTGCAGTTAGGAAAAGGGTATTGTTTATCATATATTTTATTAATTTTGGTCTATAATTATGGTATTTAAAAATATTGACAAAAAACTATACAATTTTGATTTCCATGGTATTGATTCGCATGGCATTTTACCACGGTGATCAATTTTCCCCTGAGTTTTCTTGCGCATTTTTTCACTTTTTATCCAACTACAACGAAGCCGCAGGTATGGAAGTGATTTTGACAGTTTATATATGTATATTTCATTATTTCAGATATTTTTTTTTTATATTGTATACATCAGATTTTTTTATATTGTACTATAGTAGACAGCCGCTCTGGCTTATGCGGCACCATTATATCCCCACATTAAAAAGTCGCTCAGCGAGCTATGGAGAGGGCTATACTCGGGGTTTCTCTACGTGATCGAATCAGGAATGAGGAGATGAACCAAAGTCACTGACATATCTCCGCGGATCAGGAAACTGAAGTGGTAATGGGCAGGCCACATAGCACGTAGAGCGAATGGTTGATGGCGAAAAGTGTTCAAGTGGCTACTACAGGCAAGCAAAGTTCAGCAGTAGACGTCTTATGGCTGAGATGATGTATGATAAAAAAATAAAACGAAACTATGGGCTGACTGCAACTTTCAGTCCAGATTAACCTAACTAATGATAAATGTACAATCTGATGACAGCTTCTGGAGTGAATCCTGTCAGTGACTGTGACTGAGAACTTAATCTCATATTCTAGGACTATATATTAAATATTTTTACATTGTTAAAGACTGCAATACGTTGATTTTATTTAGTTTACATGATTATTATATAGAGAGCCAATATAGACCTTTTTAATACTTTATGTTTGGTGTATATCTGTTTGGATCACCGTTTTTAATCATTTCTATTTTATATGATTGGTATGTAGAGGTTAATATTTAAATAATAACATAGAATTCAAACAAAATAGTTTTAATTTTGATTCCCATGCCACACTTTATCGATTCCCGTGGCACCAAAAATTTAAATTTAAATATCTTCTAAACAAAACAAGTTATAATGATGCCTATTTGATTAATGTGCTTATAATTATGGGAAATTTGATGTTTTACATGTAAAATGCAATAATACTTTGATTTAAAATCTGCCACGGAAATCACTTAAATACGCCCGATCTCAGGATTTACCCTTGACTGTGCTTCTGCCATACTATTACTTTGTGGTGCACTGGAGCTACGCGGCGAGGAGATTATGTGTGTCTGTCATTACGTCATCGTCATAGCTATACATTGGATTATTATCACTGCGTAAATAGCTGTCGAGAGCGATCTGTCTCCGATTTCGGCGAATGATATTGCCCGTGTTTATTAATTTCAACAAGTATGATCTAGGCCCACTCAAACCGGTTACCTTTGCATTAACCCAATTTCTTCCCATGCGAACTTTGACCTTATCGCTTACGACTAACGGTTTAAGATTTCTGCTGCCCTTATCAAAGTATTTTTTCTGTGTAAATTGTCGTTGTTGCAATTCTTTATGTATTTGTTTTTTATCATACAATTTTGGCTCTAACAACAACGGCGAACAGGGGATTATGCTTCTTATTTTCCTATTGTTTAATAATTCTGAAGGAGAAGGTAATTTATCACTTATAGGAGTATTCAAAAATTCTAATAATGCTAATCTAAAATCTGATCTTTCATACAGAGTCTTTCTTAACATATTTTTCACCGTCTGAATAGCTCTTTCTACTTGACCATTAGACTGCGGATATCTAGGTGATGATGTCTTATGTTCAAATTTCCATTCCTTACTAAATTCTCTAAACAAATTCGATGAAAATTCTGGCCCATTATCCGAAAAGAATATCTCAGGAATGCCCTGCCTACAAAATATATTTTTCAATCTATCAACAATACATTTTGAGCTCAAATTCACAACCTCCTCAACCTCCACGTATTTACTAAAGTAGTCAATCACCAAGAGATAACTTTTATTATTAAAATGAAATATGTCGCCTGCAACCTTTGCCCATGCCCGTGTAGGTATTTCGTGCGAGATAAGCGGTTCCTTACTATTTTGTTTTTTATACGTTAAACAAGCCTGGCAATGAGAAATCATATCTTGTATTTGGCTATTCATGTTTGGCCAAAACATTAACTCGCGCGCCCTCAATTTAGTTTTTTCTGTTCCCAAATGACCTATGTGCACCTTCTTCAACATATCCTTCCGCATGCATCTCGGAATCACTATCCTGGTCCCTTTCCACACTAAACCATATGCCATAGTCAGCTCATCCCTAAAGTCCCAATAGGGCGTTATCACATCCTTGACTTCACTCTTATGTATCGGCCATCCGTCCTCTATTATCCTTTTAAGTTCCTGCATCTCTTCATCATTATTGGTGTATTTTTGCAACTCAATAAAATGTGTATCTGTTAATGAATTACTAGCTGCGATAGCACACACTTGCGCTGTCACGTCCAGCTGATCGCGCGGACCGCTATCCTGCTCATCGCTCGGTGCCACCGCGCGCGATAGGGTATCAGCTATATACAAGTATTTGCCCGGTTTATATACCAAGTTAAACGTATATGGTTGGAGTCTTATCAGCATTCTTTGTAGTCGCGCAGGTGCAACTACTATTGGCTTATTAATAATACTCACTAATGGTTTGTGATCCGTCTCTATTGTTACGTCACTCTTACCATATATATACATATAGAATTTTTCGCAAGCAAAAACGCACGCGTATAACTCCTTCTCGATCTGTGCATAGTTTTGTTCAGTCTTTGTTAGTGATTTCGATGCATAACAAACTGGCATCCCATCCTGCATCAAACAAGCACCTAACCCATTCTTACTCGCATCTACCGATACCGTGACCGGCTTGCTAACATCATAAAACTTCAATACTGGCGGATTCGTGATACACTTCTGCAAATCCAAAAAACACTTATCATGTATTTCATCCCAATGCCACTCAATCTCCTTCTTCAATAATTCTCTCAGCTTGTGTGTTTTCTCCGACAGATTCGGAATAAAGTTGCCCACATACGTCACTAGCCCTAAGAAACGCTCTAAATCCTTAACATTCTGCGGCACCGGCATGTTTTTTATAGGCAGAATGTGTGAGTCATCCGGCCGAATACCAGACTGTGATATTATATGGCCTAGGTATTTAATTTCAGTCATACCAATCACGCATTTTTCTTTATTTAATTTTATATTTATTTCCTTACACCTTTCCAACACCCGACGCAGACATGCATCATGCTTTTCCTTTGTCTCCGCATAGCACAACAAATCATCCACAAATAATGTAACACCCTCTATATCATCGAAGTATTCATAAAGTCGCTTATGAAATACTTCAGAAGCCGATGATATCCCGAATGGCATTCTCAAGAACTTGTATCTACCAAAGATCGTATTAAAAGTGCAAAGGTCAGTGGACTCATCGTTTAACTTAATTTGCCAGAATGAATGTTTACAATCTAATGTGCTAAAGAATTTCGCTCCTGTTAGTTTAGCCGTAATCTCATCAAGTGTCGGCAATCTATAATGTTCCCTTTTTATATACCTATTCAAGTCACGCGGATCTAAACAAATACGCACATCTCCATTGGGCTTTCTCACCACTGCCATACTATTCACCCAGTCCGTCGGGCCTTCCACTCTAGCTATTATTCCCTTTTCAAGCATTTCATCCAATTTCCGCTTAACATCATCCTTCAACGAGATAGCCAACTTACGCGGTGCGTGTACGACCGGTCGCGCGTCTGCGGCCAGCCTTATTTTATATTCACACGGCAGACATCCTACTCCATCAAATACTTCTGGATACTCGTCAAGCAAATTTCCTAACTTCCTCTCAGTGACCGATAATACTCGCTTCACTAAATTCATTTCTTCACACGATCTCTTTCCTAGCACGGGCGGCGATGTCACATCAGCTATTATAAATTCTACTATGAAAGGCCTATCCTTGTATAAACATTTAAGCCTACATGGACCTAACACTTTTATCTGACCGCCCGAGTAACTGACTAATCTCACAGACGTCGGCGTCAAATCGCTCTCGACAATACCTACCAGAGACATAAACCTGTACGGCAAAACATTTACATCTGCTCCAGTGTCCAACTTAAATTGAATCAAATTATTATTTATCAAAATATCCGCACACCAGTCATCTTTAGCCTTGAGATTTGACCCACGTACCTGATCCGTTGAGTTACACTGGACGGCGTATACGCGGCACACTTTTGCGAAATGATTCATACGTTTACACTTTGCACATCTTTGGCCATACGCGGGACACTTAAACTTTTCGTGTGAACTACCACAATACGCGCACTCATGTTCCGTTATTTGACCTCTCCCTGCGTACTCCGTCCGGGCGCGCTGTCCTGCCGCGCTCACCTGCGGCGGCCGGTGTCCGGCGGGCGACGGGCGCGCGCTCGGCGCGCTGCCGGGGCGCCCGCGCTGCTGGTTCCCTCCGCCTCCTGTCCTGTGTCCGCCGGGTGCGCGCGCGCTGCATTGGCAAGCGCCGCAAGCGCCTCCCGGCTGCTGTCTCTGCACCCAGTGCATAGCCAGCTCGGTGTTGCCGTCCCACTCTCTCACCTCGTCGATAATCTTCCCGTTCTGCTCCGACCCCATTGTGCTAGCTTGTTTCCGGGACATTTCTGCTACGTTACATATATCTAATGCTTTTCTGAGCGTTACATCGTATTCACGTAATAACCTCTCACGCAACACATTCTCTCTGAGACCACAAATCAATTTATCCTTTATGAGATCTTCCTGTAAATCCTTGAACTCGCACGTTAACGCCAACTTGTTTAGTTCAAACGCGTACTGTTCAACGGTCTCGTTTTCTCCCTGGTTGCGAGTAAAAAATCTGTGTCTTTCAACTGTGAGGTTTTTCTTCGGAATAAAAAATGCATCAAATTTTTTGAGCAACCTATCCACCGTAACGTTCGCTTCCGCCGGGAATGTGTCACTGACATCACGACATTGTTCACCGATGATGTGTAATAATATGCTCACTTGTACATCTTCGTCTTTTGATCCTAATTGACACGCCTTGAAATATATTTGAAAAGCTTTCTTCCATTTCGTCCACTGCAAACTCAAATTACCAGATGTAATGTTCGTTAAGTCCTTCTCAAAGCAAAATGGCGGGGGCGGTCGGAGCTGTGCATTGAAATCCATTTTTTCTTGACAATTTCTTCTTAATACGCGACGAATATTATATCACCGTGCTTCCCGCGTTGTACTGTACCCGTTTTTAAAGGTTTTTACGCGATTCGAATCGACTGCGCCATGTAAAGGAGTGGGAAGACGGGAGACGAAGTGACAACACCGAGTGGCATGCAAAGACTGGTTTATTTACAAGTACCCACATATGAACATTATTTATATAATATCTTAATCTACCCACAACAGAAGGTAAATTCAAAAGCCATGTTAAAGCCATATTACAAAAGAAAGCATATTATAAAATAAGCCAATACATAGACGACAAAGATGCCTGGAAACCTCTGCATAACAAACCAACTGGTGCCCCTCAAACGCACAATAAATTATGTAACCAAGATAAACATTGTAAACACATATTTAAAAAATGCAATCCTCATGAGTTTCTTGCTCGTTCTTCTCATAGAGGTGCCTTGCGAACGAGCAGTAAAGTGTTAAAATAGAAAAATGTAAAATTGACTTGCAAAAGTGCTCCGATGTAGCCTATTTGAATAAATGAAGTTTGAGTTTAGACGCGATATAGTTAAATTCGGTGGACTAGAAACGGAAGTGGCGCCGTTTCTTGTGTAACGTAGGCTAACATCGTTTCGTGATTGGTCGACATGTAATGGGGAGTGACGGAAGTGACGTTAGCCAATGAGAGTTGAGTTGAGTCGAGTTGCACGTTCGTCCGCTAGGGGCGCTGTTGAGAGTGAGCAGTAGGGCGGAATACTGTATACATAGGCGGATTTAGGGGGGGGGGGGGGCAGGGGGCCAAGGCCCCCCCCCAGAATCATTGTAAAGTTACAAATTTTGCACATATTTCATGGTAAAGATTATAATTTTTTTCTCGGTGCTCGCAGCAAGCTGCTCGCGCACATCCTATTAAGGATGTTTAAGCTTTCTAACTGCTCAGAGCGAGCTAAACACACACTTTTCGTAGTAAAAATTATAATATTTTTGCCCGTCTGCACCTTGGCCCCCCCCAGAACCAAATCCTGGATCCGCCTATGACTGTATATATATCTCTTTACCGTGTTAGAGTTGTACTATTACTTCCCCAGATACTGCAATAAGGACCTAATGCTACAAAAACAATATAATTATTTTATTTCAGATCCTGAAAGTGAACCTGATGGCTTTATAACAGTAAATAAAATAGCCATGACTGGCAAACGAGGAAAACATAATTTTTACGATCGCTCGCAAAATGTTTTCGAATGCAGAATAAATTCCGATGGATATATTAAATTAAAATATATTCCAAAAGGTAAATATTAAATGTATATCGCACCTTCGGCAGAACAAGGGCACAATTGTCCAAATGCATAAACTGCAATTGTGCTCTTATACTATTACAATAAGGATACATTTGGTTTTGGAAAACTGCAGGCGTGAACTCCTGATGAAGGACATCGTAATTGTCTGAAACCGTGGTTGAGACGTATCTCAACAAATAGACAACGTGAGTACAGCCGTGTCGTATTTATAATATAGGATACATTTGGTTTGGACAATTGTGCCCTTGTTCTGCCGAAGATGCGATATACATATATATTGTTACTTGCTGCGCCCAGCGATTATACCCGCTGTACTGTACTACTTAATACCTAGTCAGGTCATAAGTATTGTCACACAGTAAAAACTTTTCTTTTAGAATGCTGGCCACAAAAAAGTTTATTGAATTCGAATTTCGAATTGTTCATGAAAATAAAAATGTATACTTTTTAGAATTTTACTCATTTTTAAATATGGAGTGGACGCTTAAAGAAGACCGTGTTGCAGTTATTGCGTTGCATCGTTGCGGTTACGCGCCAATTCAAATTTTTGACATACTGAAAAATTTGAATATAACCAAAAGATTCATTTATCGTACCATCAAACGATACAATGAAGACTCTAGTGTAGATGACAGGTCAAGAAGTGGTCGCCCTCGGTCTGTTAGGACTCCAGCAGTGATAAAAGCTGTGAAGGCGCGAATTCAAAGAAATCCCAAACGTAAGCAGAAACTGTTGGCCCTTCAGATGGGGTTAAGCAGAACCACGGTGAAAAGGGTGTTAAATGAAGACTTAGGGCTTCGGGCATATCGAAGAAAAACAGGACATCGTTTAAAGGCTCGTCTAATGGACCTGAGACTGAAGAGATGCCGCACTTTGTTGAAGCGGTACGCGAGAAAAAAATATCGAGAAATTCTTTTTTCGGATGAAAAAATTTTTACCGTAGAAGAGAGCTACAACAAACAAAATGATAAGGTGTACGCACACAGTAGTGAAGAAGCGAGCAACCGTATTCCGCGTGTCCAACGAGGTCATTTTCCATCCTCGCTCATGGTATGGTTGGGAGTTTCTTATTGGGGCTTAACAGAGGTACATTTTTGTGAGAAAGGTGTAAAAACGAATGCAGTTGTGTATCAAAATACAGTCCTGACGAACCTTGTTGAACCTGTTTCTCATACCATGTTCAATAACAGGCACTGGGTATTCCAACAAGATTCGGCGCCAGCTCATAGAGCGAAGAGCACACAAGACTGGCTGGCGGCGCGTGAAATCGACTTCATCCGGCACGAAGACTGGCCCTCCTCCAGTCCAGATTTGAGTCCGTTAGATTACAAGATATGGCAACACTTGGAGGAAAAGGCGTGCTCAAAGCCTCATCCCAATTTGGAGTCACTCAAGACATCCTTGATTAAGGCAGCAGCCGATATTGACATGGACCTCGTTCGTGCTGCGATAGACGACTGGCCGCGCAGATTGAAGGCCTGTATTCAAAATCACGGAGGTCATTTTGAATAAACTTTATTGTCATAAGAATCTATGTTTTGTTAAGTTCATTTTGGTATATAAATGGTTACATAATAAATAAACTTGTTCCAATAATTTTATATTAAACATGTGACAGAATTTATGACCTGACTAGGTATGTTTATTCCAGGGTCTAAGCTATCTCGATACAAAATTTTAGCTCAAACAGTCCACCCGTTTAGAGGCGTGAAAGAGTTATAAAACATACGAGTACATACAATCCTGAAATCCATACATCCTTACAAACTTGCACGTTTATAGTATTAGTAAGATTTTACTAGTAAAACCTAGCAGTTTTTCCCACTGAATGGTATTTGTAGTTCTAAATGCTAAAGTCTATATAAATAGGCATTATGTACAATGTGAGGGGCTTATCCCGCCTTCTAGGTTTAGACTGCTACTTCGATTAGACATCCAACTTGTTACGTCTCAGGCACCCCTCGCTGCCAAAACAAGGGTCGTCTCCTTTTTGGTTTAATACTCAAAAGTCTGCTACCTTTTTTCCAAACATAATATTTTACTCAAGCGGTCGTTAGACTGAGGCGGGACGGAACGGTAAAGCGGTCGCGATCTTCATTTTGTTCCTACCCGCGTTCGCTTTATATGTGACAGGTTACGTACAAATTCGAACATTACAACAATTCCGTCCCACACCGCCACCGCTTTCCCTCCTGCCCCTTTAGCATAGAAAGACATTGACACATAAGAGTAGCAAAATAAATAAACTGACTGTGGCCGTAACATGCCACACGGAATCCCGACAAAAATCAATTACACAAAAGTACAATGTATGGGATGACAGTTCTACTCTTGACATTTCAGCGGGTATATCAAGATACTACTCTTGCTACTCGCGCTGTCATTGCATACAATTTGTAGTTAGAGTCTTTTTCACGAAAGGGGTCCCGCGGAATTTAGCGGAACTTAATTTTATTTGATCAATACATAAATTACAGGACTTTATAACTTAAATAATTTTTATTTGTTAGACAAAACATAAACTTATTTAATTAAGATATAAATATGCGGAATTATGAGGCGTTAAAAGTTATAAAAAAAATTACTTTTGAAATGAGATGATTTGATTTTTACTTTGAAACGAGTGGCGCCCCGCTAAAAGGACTCCTTTCGTGTAAAGCACTCTACGCCCAATGTCATTGTCCTACAAATGTCAATTACTCTTGACAGTGGGACGGGAGTTGCTAGTCTTATGTCAATGTCTTTCTATGCTAAAAGGACTATGTGTGGCGTCAACTTCAACATGTTTCATTTCAGATGGCCCACCTTTATCCACGGAGTATCAATTCAAGGAAACTCTCAGTTGGTACATGAAGCTTACAGACAAAGACGCGGGAGGCGTACTAGAGTGCCACTTGGCTTCAAAATCTATGGCCTACGTTACTATACTTAGTGTACAACTTAATATGATCAGGGATAATAACAGTAAGTAGCTTATTAAAGGACTCAAAAAAGTGTGAAGAACGAAAGTTGCTGGTTCGATTCGAATGTTTGTGTGATCCACAGATTGTTTCTGGTCAGAAGGCCTATTGGCTATCGCAAAACGACATGTATCGCAAAACACTAGAATCTATAGACAAAATTGCGTACATTGCGTGCTTAAACCTCCTCATTAATATGAGTAAAGTAACAAAAGCAGCAATGTATATTGAAGTTGCCATCAATCGTAGTGGGTGAGATTAGTCAATAGCCCCTCTGGGTGCCTTTCTGTAATTATTATATAAGAATGTATTGACAAAAGAAAAGTATATAAGTATTATATCCGTTATCCTAACAACCATAACACAAGCATTCAGTTTGCTTAAATTGGGGTTAGGTGGCGCTGTGTGAAATGTCCTGAAATATTTATTTATTATTATTATTTATGTCGCTCATAAACACGGGCCTTTCTAAAGGCGTACACGGAGAGTAAAAAAGTCTAACGCGCAATGGCCCTTTTGAGCTTTTAATATAAATGTGATGGGTGACACTTATTATTATCATGGTCTCAATTGGCTGATTAAATAAATTTAATTTTAATATTCACACTTATTATTATTATGGTCTCAATTGGCTGATTAAATAAATTTAATTTTAATTTAATAGATTGTTTTTTATTAATTTCTCTTGTTCCAGTAATGTACGGTTTCAAAGTAAACGACCTGGTACTGACCCCGGCAGTCACACCGGGTATACTAAACAATACTTATCATTATGACTACCAGGCTTATTTGGGAGAAACTGTCAACATTTCTACCTTCCAAATGAATTCCGCTACTACTTCTACTTGTCATTTTTATGGCAAGAATTTTAATACACGTATGTATTTTACTAACTGTTATAATCTTACCAGTAAGACATTAATCCAAACGGAAGGACTATGGCGGACGTAACATAGTTTAATTACTGCAACGGTCACCATTTTACTTCTTTCTAGGTCAATTTATTTTGATTACTAGCTGACCCGGCGAACTTCGTTCCGCCTTAGAGTAATAAAAATACCCAATTTTTGTTTTTATTTAAATTAATTTAATTATCGAGGGTAGACTTTCTTACCGGGAGTAGCCTTTTTTTGCAGAAGGTCGTCTAGGTGGGTACCCCAACATTGCTAGTTATTCTACCGCCTGATCAGTGATGTGCAAACATTACTGTGCTTCGGCAGGAGGGCTCTGTAGCTAGTGAAATTACTGGGCTAAAGAATCTTAACATCTTATGACTCTTGAGTAAGAAGCGTTGGTGCAGTGTTCCTGGAATTTCACATCATTGTAAAATTCTTGGTAGCACTGTACTGATTATGGGCAGCGTTATCTCTTAACATCAGGAGACGTCTTGCTCGTCTTCTACTTCATCACATAAAAAAAAAGTGGGGTAGTGGGTGATACAACCTGCAAGGCGATGCCTTATACGAGGTGTGTTCAAAAAGTAAGGTGACTTTTCAAATTTCGCGGGCAACGTACTTTCGATTATCGATTTTTTTATTTTTTTATGTTGGTAACCTCTTTCCAAACATCTGTACCAAGTTTCAAGTATATAGCATTTTTTGTTGGTTGTGAGAGGCGTAAAGGTTATAAGTGTTTTGCGTGCTCGGCGATTTCTTGCTATATTAGATACTAGCTGACCCGCGCGCACTTCGTAGCGCGTGACAGTAAATTATTCATATATTAATGAATTTGATACAGACCATTTAATTCGATTTCCAATTCCACGGAAAAGAGGGATTCAATTCACGGGTTTTCTGCGACTTAATGGGCGTAGAATTAGTAAAGGCTGGCAAACCTTGCCAATATGTAACTACGATCGAATCACCTACTATTCAAAATGTCTATTGGACGTTTCGCCTACGTTCATAATAACTATTGGTTGAAATCAATATTGGACGATTCGCCTACGGTTAACTCAGCTACGGTCGATTGAGCTATGGTTGATTAAACTATTGGACGATTTGCCTATTTTTGACCGAACTAACGGACCGTTCACGTATTTTTAGACCACGTTTCCGGCTGCTAGTCAGGTATGACAGCTAAAAAATACTTGTTTATAGTACAGAATTCAGAAACGTGTTGTTTTTATTATGCCACTTTGCCATGATGAGGTAGATGAAAGAAGATGCCAAAATGCCTGAAGATGCCATGACACAGGATAAATAATTCAGTAATAAGAAAAATATCTGGCGCTTCGCCGGCCGCTGACGCGGCACGCTCGCTTCGCTCGCTCGGCTCGCGCATTGTGGTCACTGTTCAAACCTAACCTAACCAACAGATTTCGGTTTGCCCTGAATACTGTACTAAAAACACGCGTAGCAAAGAATTTATAAACCGTAGGTGAGTCGTCCATAGTTGAATTAACCAATATATCAAATGAACATTGGCCGAATCGCCCATTAGTTCACATGCCCATAGTTTAATCAACCGCAGGCGAGTTGCACTGTAAGCGAGTCGTCCAATATGTGAAATGAACTTATGCGAATCGACCGTAGTTATATCGACCGTAGTTGAAACGACCGTAGGTATTATGAAACGTAACCCGTCCATGCGGGCAAAGCCATGAGAATAAGCTAGTGACTGATGTATCTGTATAACGTACAGCCTCAACCGCTAGATGGATTGGGTTGAAATTTGGAACATAGAAAGGTTTCATGACGTAGACCACTGCTAAGAAAGGATTTTGCCGTGCGGGCAAAGCCGCGAGCATAAGCTAGTAAATAATATTATGAAACATTTTTTGTGAATAATACTTAGATTTCAGAGACGTCCTGGGATAAGTCCCAGAACTATCGTTATACCTATACCACAGTACAAATTAGAACGGCAATAAATTACCACTTACACATATAGTACATCAAGATTAAATACAGTAAACAAAAATATATCAAATTATCAATAAAATCAGAAAAACTAATAAAAATACGGAATAATAACAGCTTGATTCCGTACAGTTACTCTTGACTCTTTTCCGCGTCATTTAATGGTGATCTCTTTACCGTGGGTAGACTTCCTCTGCAGGAGGTCGGCTAGTACCCCAACAGTGTCAGTTATTCTGCCGCCTGAACAGTGATGTGCAGACATTACTGTGCTTCGGTAGGAGGGCACTGTGGCTAGTGAAATTACTGGGCTGAAGAATCTTAACATTTTATGACTCAGCAGTGCACCCAGAATTTAACCTTCGTTAAATCCCAGCGTTATCTCTTACCATCAGGAGAGCATCTTGCTCATCTTCTTACATCGTTGTATAAAAAAAACTAAAATGAAATTTTCTGAAATGAAACTATCATATACCTACGTACTCAAACTATTTATTATAATATATCTATCAAATTTCACCTTTCAGCTCCATCATCAGACTTCAGATCACTTCCATGTCATAAAATTATTGCATTGTCATCCGATTCCCGGTATGCAAAATTTCTGCTCAATCGGGAACTGTGACTGATAGGTAGAGTGCTTTTCACGAAAGGAGTTCTTTTTGCGGGGCGCCACTATCGCAAATTTTAAAAGTTAGCATATTAAATAACTTTAGAATCTTCGATGTATCCTTCTGCAATCTTCTTACACTTCTAGCCACCATGGCGTTTAAGAACTGTAATATCAGCGCCTGAGTCAGCTAAAAGTGTTGCTGACGTCCGCCTCAGGCAATGCCCAGTGTAAAGATGGGAGTCCGGAAGCTGAAGAAATTTAACAATCGTTTTTGGCATATCACCGATTTTATTGATGCCTATGGGCTGTTTTTTACTTTTTCCATTATCATAATGTAAGAAAAATCTTGAAGTTTTTGTATTAGCGGGTCGTAATGCCATATACTTGTCCACCACATTCACATATTCTTCACTAATGACGAATGATCTGTCGATTTTAGTCTTTGTATTCAATAATTTTACTAATATTAATTTGTCCTAATGCTTTTCAACGTCGTTTACCTTAAGATTCAACAATTCATTTGAGCGGCACGCACCACTTATGCCAATAATTAATACAACCTGTAAAAAATAACAATAATTTAGTTTACTTATTTTTAGATAGGTACAGTTAGATAGGTTTTCTATGAAATAAATTAGCTTTTGTATCAATTTACTTACTTTTAAAGCGAGGTATTTACTGTCTGGTGCTTCATTCAGAAATTTTTCTATTTCAAGGTCACGTTTCGTTTTCAAGACAGCTTTTATCATAGAAAAAATGCTCCATAATGTACTGGATTTTCTTGTTTTAGATAGTTCCATGAAATATGATAGTATCACGGTCTCGGAATATGTTTTTGCATTTTTTGAGAGGCGCCAATTATTGAAGGATTCGTACGCCTTTACATATTTCACTTTAGATTTTTCAGGCAAATAGCTGAACTCGGCATTCGAAACTTGTTCTTTCAACTTTTTTGGCGTAAGACAACTACCTTCATCACTGGGGTCACTCATTTCTTTGTAATTAAACAGACTATTAGATCACAAATAGAAATTTGCAAAAGTTTACAACTTAAGTTGAAAATATTTAGTTGAATCTTTACCAAGAGGTTTAGAACCAAATGGAAAATGTGTTGTGAACACCACTGTCGCAAGAAAAATGACAACTATAAGTGCCATCTCACTTACCTCATACAAAAGAGAGAGACAAAGATGGCATTTATCGATGACGTCAAAACGCATTCTCCATTTGACTGTAAACTCTAAACTTCTACATCCCGCCATTTTGTATTTTTTTATTTTTATTAAAAGAGTTGCGTTCGAAATTTGTGTGTGTGACATATTTATGAAAAACAAATTGTAATAATATTTAAAAAAAAAAAACTCACTTACGACTTATTATTCTATAATAGTATTTTATTTAAAATATTATTGAAAAAATACAATTTATAAAGTTAAAATTCAATAAATAACATTAAAAATTATGTGCATCTCAGTTAAATAAAAATTGTACACAAATAAGTTTCAGAACACACCAACTTCTTCATAGCCAATAAAATTGTGTTCGAAATTCAAATCACTTTGCCTCTCTACTCTCTAGAGAGCAAAAACGGCTTTTGCTCACTGAAATCGATGACCAAAGACACTATTTTCGTGCGAGAGTGGTGAAAAATTATTTATGGCATGAAGTCCAGAATTTATCGAAAAAATGTAATTTAGTTCCGCAAAATTCCGCGGGACCTCATTCGTGAGAAGGACTCTACCACTGAGGTGTATACCTAAAATCATAGGCGGATCCAGGATTTGGTTTGGGGGGGGGGGGGGGGGGGGGCAAGGTGCAGACGGGCAAAAATATTATAATTTTTATTATGAAAAGTGTATGTTTAGCTCGCTCTGAGCGGTTAGGAAGTTTAAACATCCATTACAATAAGTGCGCGAGCAGCTAGCTGCGAGCGCCGAAAAAAAAATTTTATTTCAGAAATATGTGCGAAATTCGTAACTCTACAATGCTTCTGGGGGTACCTTGGCCCCCTGCCCCCCCCCTAAAGCTTAAACATCCTTTATAATATGTGCGCGAGCAGCTTGCTTAATGACTCGGGGGGGGGGGGCGGCTTGGCCCCTTGCCCCCCCTCCCTAAATCCGCCTATGATTATCTATAACACAGATAAAAGGTTCTATAATAATCATTGCAAAATTTTACTAACATTATAAACGTGACAGTTTGTGTCTGGATGTATGCCTAAATGCAGGTGGTTCACTTCTGCGTGCCCGCCTATGCGACAGCAATAGTTTCTCCTAATGTTGTTCACTACGGCTTTTACAGCCCAAAACTGCACATCCTACCATTTCACTACCACTATGAGTACACATAAACCATTAATTATTCCCTGAAAGCACTTAAAATCTTAAAAAATAAAAGATAATGATGGTATATTTGTCACAAAGAAATCATTTGAACCATAGTTTGAACTTGTGACAAACAAATAAACCAGCCACGCTGAAAGGGACGGAAGAAAAATAGGTTCTCATTTTTCTTCACATAGAATTTTCCCTATTGCCGTCACGCTCACACATAATATGGGTAGGTACTTCTAGTTGTATTAGTTCTTAGCCTAAATGGGTGTGAACAGATTTTATGTCTGTGTGTCTCCGGATAACCAGTGATTTTTACAAAAGATCCCCCTAGATGGAGCGCCACAATCGCGTGATTTTAAGTTAAAATATCTACAGATTTTTAACAATTCATAATTTCTCATATTTAATTTCTCAATTAAATAGGTACATAATATTTAATTAATCTAACAAATAAAAAATATATAATAAATGAAGTATTCACAGTAATTATAAATCTATTATTTAGTTCCGCTAGGTTACGCGGGACTTCTTTTCTAAAACTGTTTGCAGAATAAACGATATTTCTTTTTCTTAGGACATTAGTTCCATTATTTTCCGTGGCGCTAGCTTGTATGAAAAATAATTTACTTTTACAATGAACTGTAAATGAATTTTTCTATTTATCTTCAGATGATTTTACATGTTTTAGAAATTAAAAATAAGCAGCAAAAAGATATTTATTACTGATATTTACACGCATCATGCGCACATTAGATTATTTTCCGCTGGCGCTGATTCATTTGAGAAATAAGTTACATTTACTAATTTAAATGAATTCTAATTTGTTTGGCTACTATATAGCATCAAAGTACTCGTCAAGACGAATCAAATGAGCCCAAACTCGATGGGGTTTTTTCTTTTAATCACGGAGTTCCTATGGCCACCTTCCAGCTCCGTTTCGGACCCTGGTTACTATATAGTATCAAAGTACTCGTCAAGACGAATCAAATGAGCCCAAACTCGATGAGGTTTTGTCTTTTGATTACGCGGTTCCTATGACTACCTTTCTTGTTTATTAGCATTTTATATGCGAATCTTTAGATTGATATAACTCTTTTATTTATGAACCGCTTTGACTAAAACCAAGACTAAGGTTCAAGTAGAGAAAACTGCAACGTATTAGTGAAAATTTTATTCAAATCGGTGGTGTTGTTTAACCACACCAGTGACACAAACTATTTACAAATTTAGCCCAAATTAAACTAAAGGTCAACCACAAGTTTACAGCCATACCGATAGATGGCGTCTGTAGCGTTTTTGGCACTATTTTTTTTTTGAATTGAATTTACTTTATATTCTATTACTTTTATTTCGAATTTTTGATGTAAATTAGGGGCGATGTGTCTGATATAAATGATTATTATTTATTTTATTATTTTATTTTACGTTTCCCTAGGAAAAATTGACAAAATGTTTTACGAATTAGATCGCGCAAGCGACTTTTTCGCGTCGTTTTGTTCATATGCGTATTTTCACAGTTAATCTTAGTAAAGGATCACAATGAATGGGGAGAAATTTCCATTCTTATTATATGTATGGATAACAATACTAAAGCCAAAGAGTGGGCTGTGTGACTACCTCACGCCAATTGCTTTCCGAACTATGATAGTGATATTCTCCATTCAATTGATTTTTCATTTTGATATGGAAATAATATCCATCTTCTCCTTTCCAAAACATCAGCGGGTATTGCAACGTGTCATATGAACGATGTGTTTCTGGTATTTTTTGCAGTTGCCCATTATCGCGACGTGACAGCACAATATCTCTTCTTTCCAAGTTTTCACCAACAATCAGGATAATCCGTGCGTTTCTCCGGAAAATTTCAATGCGTCACAATACTCGCAAAGAATGTCCAATGGCCCAATTTGAACGCTAGTATGCAGGCAGTAATCAGTGATGCAATGTATCGAAACGCTGCTCGATTCAAATCAGGACTTGATACATTTCTTCTTGTGTCTTACATTATCTAACCGTTCAACTCTGAGATTTGCTCGATGATTTCGCATTGCCAAGCGTGCCGTTTCACGGGCTGCCTCTATTAGCTCTTGTGATTGATAAGTACGCAGCCGAGATATACTAATGCGGCTCTCTTCACGTGCAATTTCTTGTTCTCCATCTGTCCTTTCATTCGCAATGTTCCGAATCCTAGTCGCATTTCGGCTTTGTCGGTAAAGATTCGATTGTCTTGGTCGCGGCATTATTAATCCAATTTTTCTGAACTATTTGCAAATTTATTTTAATATTTTCCAACCAAAACAAATCAAACGTTAAACTTCATAATTTATAATTGTCATTGTTTTTATGACGTTTTGTTATACTGCCAGCAAGTAGTTTATCCATATCCATATCCATCCATACATATAATAAGAATGGAAATTTCTCCCCATTCATTGTGATCCTTTACTAAGATGAACTGTGAAAATACGCATATGAACAAAACGACGCGAAAAAGTCGCTTGCGCGATCTAATTCGTAAAACATTTTGTCAATTTTTCCTAGGGAAACGTAAAATAAAATAATAAAATAAATAATAATCATTTATATCGGACACATAGCCCCTAATTTACATCAAAAATTCGAAATAAAAGTAAAAGAATATAAAGTAAATTCAATTCAAAAAAATCAAAAAGCAAAAAGTGCGACAAACTAAAAATACGCCATCTATCGATGTGGCTGTAAACGAAACGTGACCTTTAATTTTGGCTAAATTTGTAAATAGTTTGTGTCACTTGTGTGGTTAAACAACACCACCGATTTGAATAAAATTTTCACTAATACGTTGCAGTTTTCTCTACTTGAAACTTAGTGTTGGTTTTAGTCAAATCGGTTCATAAATAAAAGAGTTATATCAATCTAAAGATTCGCATATAAAATGCTAATAAACAAGAATGGAAGTCAGAGGAACCGCGTAATCAAAAGACAAAACCTCATCGAGTTTGGGCTCATTTGATTCGTCTTGACGAGTACTTTGATACTATATAGTAACCAGGATCTGATATTGGAGCTGGAAGGTGACCATAGGAACTCCGTGAATAAAAGACAAAACCCCATCGAGTTTGGGCTCATTTGATTCGTCTTGACGAGTACTTTGATGCTATATAGTAAACAAGGTCTGATGATGCACGACGAACGTAAATATAGTAATAGGTATCATTTTGCACCTTATTTTTAATTTCTAAACAATGTAAAATCATCAGTAAACAAATTAGAATTCATTTAAATTAGTAAATGTAACTTATTTTCAGCGCCAGCGGAAAATAATGGAACTAATCTAATGTGCGCATGACGCGTGTATATATATCAGTAATAAGTATCTTTTTGCTGCTTATTTTTAATTTCTAAAACATGTAAAATCATCTGAAGATAAATAGAAATTAATTTAAAGTTCATTATTTTTCATACAAAGTAACGCCACGGAACTAATGTCTTAGGAAATCTATTATATAAAATCGTTCGTACACTTTTGTTCTATCAACGCACAGCCCAAACGGCTGGACGGATTGAGTTGAAATTTGGACAGCGTATTCTTAAGAAGATTTCATCGTGCAATAAGAAGCGATTTTTTGAAATTCCCTCAGGAACAGGAATTATTCCCGAAAAACGAATGTATGCAAATCTGTAACCGCTGAACCGATTGAGCTGAAATTTTGTAAAACGATTGTTGGGATTGTGATTAGAAACATCGAATAGTTTTTTTGTCAAAAATTTACTTTTAAGGGGGGGTAAAGGGGGGTCGAAGTTTGTATGGAAAATTTAGAACTGCTGACTCTATTGAGCTGAAATTTGGTACAGAGGTAGATTGAGTTCTAAAAAATTGTATGGTATACTTTTTATCCCAATAATCAACCTCTAAGGCGGGATAAAGGTGGTCAAAGTTTGAATGGGAAATCGGTAACCGCTTCTTTGTTTAAGCTGAAATTTAAACCAGCGTGTTCTTTAGGTAACGTAGGCGACCTATAAAAAGGAATTTTTGCAAAATTTCCCCGGAAACAGGAATTATTCCCGAAAAACGTTTGTATGCAAATCAGTAACCGCTGAACCGATTGAGCTGAAACTTTGTAAAACGATTGTCTGGAGTGTGTTTAGGAACATTGAATAGTTTTTATGCCAGAAATTTACTTTTAAGGGGGGGTAAAGGGGGTCGAAGTTTGTAAGGAAAATTTAGAACCGCTGACCCTATTGAGCTGAAATTTGGTACATAGGTAGATTGAGTCCTAAAAAATTGTATGGTATACTTTTTATCCCAAAAATTAACCTCAAAGGCGGGATAAAGGTGGTCAAAGTTTGAATGGGAAATCGGTAACCGCTTCTTTGTTTAAGCTGATATTTAAACCAGCGTGTTTTTTAGGTAACTTAGACGACTTATAAAAAGGGATTTTTGCAAAATTCCCCCGGGAACGGGAATTATTCTCGAAAAACCTTTGTATGCAAATCTGTAACCGATTGAGCTGAAATTTTGTAAAACGATTTTTGGGATTGTGATTAGAAACATTGAATAGTTTTATGTCAGAAATTTACTTTTAAGGGGGGTAAAGGGGGGGTCAAAGTTTGTATGGGAAATTTAGAACCGCTGATCCTATTGAGCTAAAATTTGGTACAGAGGTAGATTGAGTCCTAAAAATGATTGGTATACTTTTTATTCCAGAAAACAACCTTTAAGAGGGGAGAAAGGGGGTGCAAGTTTGTGTAAGAAATCGTTAACCGCTTCTTTGTTTTCGCTGAAATTTGAACAGCGTGTTCTTTAGGTAACGTAGGCGACTTATAAAAAGGAATTTTTGCAAAATTCCCCCGGGAACGGGAATTATCCCCGAAAAACCTTTGTATGCAAATCCGTAACCGCTGAACCGATTGAGCTGAAATTTTGTAATACGATTGTTGAGGTTAGGTTGAGGAACATTAAATAGTTTTTTGTCAGAAATTAACATTTAAGGAGGGGTAAAGGGGGGTCAAAGTTTGTATGGGAAATTTAGAACCGCTAACCCTATAGAGCTAAAATTTGGTGCAGAGGTAGATTGAATTCTAAAACATGATATGGGACACTTTTTATCCCAGAAATCAACCTTTAAGAGGGGAAAAGGGGGGTGCAAGTTTGTGTAAGAAATCGTTAACCGTTTCTTTGTTTTAGCTGGAATTTGGACAGCGTATTCTTTAGGTAACGTAAGCGACCGATAAAAAGTCATTTTGCATGCTAAAAGTAAAAGTTTGTATGCCAATCCGTAACCGCTGAACCGATTAAGCTTGAATTTTGTAAAACCACTGTTTGAATCGTTTTTAGGAACATTGCATAGTTTTTATTTCCGAAATTTAATTTAAAGGGGGAGTAAAGGTGGGTCGAAATTTGTATGCGAAATTTAGAACCGCTGACCCTATTGAGCAGAAAATCGGTACAGAGGTAAAATAAGTCGAAAAAGAAAGAAATCAACCTTTGAAGAGGAGAAAGGGGGGGTGCAGGTTTGTGTAAGAAATCGTTAACGCTCCTTTAGTTTTATCTAAAATTTTGACAGTGTGTTCTATAGGTAACGTTAGCGAAATTCCCACGGGAACGGGAATAATTCCCAAAAAACGTTTGTATGCAAATCCGTTACCACAAAACCGATTGAGTTGAAATTTTGTAAAACGATTGGTGGGGATGTGTTGAAAAATGTTATTTGGTTTTATATGACAGAAATTTACTTTAAGGGGGTAAAGGGGGGTCCAAGTTTGTATGGAAAATTTTGAACCGCTGGCTCTATTGACCTAAAATTTAGTTCAGAGGTAGATGGAGTCCTAAAAAATGATATAGGATACTTTTTATCTCGGGGGGTGCAAGTTTTTGTTAGAAATCGTTAACCGCTTCTTTGTTTTAGCTGAAATTTTGACAGCGTATTATTTAGGTACCGTAAGCAGCCGATAAGGAGGGATTATGTAAAATTCTTCCGAGAACGGGAATTATTTCCAAAATAACTTTTGCTTGGTAATCAGTTACCGCTGAACCGAAAATGAGCTGATTTTTTGATAAACAATTTGTTCAGTTAATGAATAGTTTTTCATGTCAGAAATTAACTTTTAGGGAGAATCAGAATTAAAGAAGGGAGGAAGGATGGTAAGAGTTATAATGGGAATTCAGGAACCAAGGGATTGATTTGAGTCGAGGGAAGGATAGTGTGAGAAATTAGTAACCAATAATAATTTAGCTTAGATACATTACGGTAGAGATAAGTTCAAGAGTTATCGGGAAAGGAACGCAAATACTTTTAATTCCTGCAAAGTGGCGTGAAAATTTGTGAAGGCAATCAAACAACCGCTGAACCTAGATAGTTTGACCTCTGGGAAAGGACAGGATTGGTACCTACTTTCTTACGGTAGCGAAACAAAACTGCGTAGAAATACCCAGTCCGATATTCTTCACTGCCCACAGCGGGAGCAAATGTTATAGCTATTGTTTAAACAGGCCTATACTTATTTTACGCTCACAAAGTCGCGGGGATTGAGTTACAATCATAGTCGAAAAGGCAGCACCAAATTTTCGCTTGAATAATAGACTGTCACGCGCAACGAAGTGCGCGCGGGTCAGCTAGTAATACAAATAAATTTGTCAAACATCTCCTACATGTTTCTGGTGTCCTGGTACTTCGTAAAAGTTTGAATACTCATAACTCAAGAACGCCTGGACCGATTTTGATGATCTATGGTTTCTTAGATTAAAATTTCTACCATTTTTGAACTCTTAAATTTCTACCAGTTAAATTTCCATCAAATTCTACCATTCAAATTTAATTCACATTCCAAAAGTTACAAACCAAGTCACCGACCTCCTTATGTCATTTACGTCAAATTTTGAAAATAGAATACACGTCAAAATGACAATCAGCTGTCAAATTTCGCCAACAGTCATTTGTTTTTCATTCATAACTATTTTTAGTTAAAATTTTCTTCAAATCATACCAATCGGGATAAAAAGTATCCTATAGCACGCCCCCGGTCCTAAGCTACCTCCCCACCAATTTTCATCCAAATCTGTTCGGCCGTTCTCGAGTTATAAATAGTGTAACTAACACAACTTTCTTTTATATATATAGAAGATTATGTCGCTCTTAAACACGGGCTGAACCCGGGCCTTTTTACAAGCTTTTATATACTTTCACCTGTCTGTTGTCTGTCTGTCAGTAATCAAATCTTGCCCACAAAATTTGACCCACTTCCCGGTTTCCGATTGAGCTGAAATTTTGCGTGCATGTTTAAATCGGATGACAATGCAATATTATTATGACATGGAGCTGATCTGATGACGGAGCTGGAAGGTGGGCATAGGAACTCCGTATTAAACGACGCAACCCCATCGAGTGTGGGCTCATTTGATTCGTCTTGACGTGTACTTTATGGGGCTAGATGGTAATAATAATAAAACCTTGTTTTTAAAAAGTTTTTAAAATTTCACTTGTTATAGGCGTGCACGGATACAAAAAAGTTCAACGCACAGATGCCCCTTTGAGCTTTTAATATAAAAATGTAATGGGTGACACTTATCGGAGTCTATCTGTGAGTCCATCTATAGAAAATGAGCTCAAAGATAGAGTTATATAATAAAAGCTTATTTTTAATCAGTTTTTTTTTTTATTTCACTTGTTTCAAAATTATTAATAAATATATTACTCAACCTGTCGACAGACAGAGGCGGGTTAGAGCGGTAAAGCGGTCGCGATCTTCATTTTGTTCCTGCCCGCGTTCGCTTTATATGTGACAGGTTACGTACAAACTAGAACATTACAAAAATTCCGTCTCGCATCGCAACCGCTTCCCCGCCTGTGTGTGACGTCATCTTTAAGATTTTTGTTATCTTTAAAAGCGTATATATCGAGTGACGCTCTCTCGATCGCACAATTTGACGAATTTTAAAATATAAATGCATGGAATTAATTTATTGAAACTTCCCCTACACCAGCCGTCCATAATATTATTGCACACATTTTAAGAGTGTTTTTTTCAGAGAGATTTGTTAAAAAATGGGATGAGGAGCAATATTGAAAATAAAATGTTTTCAAAAAATCTCATTTATGCCATTTTTTATATATCTCACTGAAAACACTTTTAAATATGTGCAATAATATTATGCAGGACTGGTTTAGAGGAATTTTCAATAAATTAAAAAAATATATAGGTATACCTATTATGAATATGTTTATTTTCAGCCGCATTATTATTGAAGAATAATTCTTACACAACAAATAATATAAAATTTAATAATGATGAATGGGTTTTGCAGTGTACAGTTTATAATAAATATAATGAAACATTTCATTTTGCTTTAAAATTTGGTCAGCAAAACTGTAAGTATTTTTACAAGGTTTTATTTTTAACCCCCGACGCAAAAGCGACGGGGTGTTATAAGTTTGATGTGTCTGTCTGTCTCTCTGTGTGTCTGTCTGTGGCATCGTAGCTCCCGAACGGATGAAAGGATTTTGATTTGGTTTTTTAATTTGAAAGTAGAGTTAGTCGAGAGTGTTCTTTGCCATGTTTGGTGGAAATCGATCCAAGATGGCTGCCGCTACAAAATGACCGATTACTTTTTTTTTTCCACGACCCCCTCAATATAAAAAATATATAAAAAAATGGGTATCAAATGAAAGGGCTTAACTAGTAAAATACAACGCACTATGATAAATTTAAAATCCAAGATGGCCGCCACCAATAAATGGTGAATAACATACATATATTGCGTTGGGGGTTTTTAAATTTTTTAATTTAATTCACTTGTTACTTTCACTTTTCACCTGTCTGTTGTCTGTCTGTATGTCTGTCTAATCTTGTCTGTAATCGAATCTTGGAAGTTAATTTTATTCATTTCCGATTTTGATTGAGCTGAAATTTTACATGCATGTATAAATCGGATGACAATGCAATATTACTGGAAGAACTCGGATCTGATGGAGTTGGAAGGCTATAGGAACTCAGTAATTAAACGACGCAACCCCATCGAGTTTGGGCTCATTTGATTCGTCTTGTCGAGTACTTTGGTGCTAGATGGTAATAATAATAAAAGTTTGTTTTTAAAAAGTTTTTTAATTATTTTTTTTTATTTTACAGCATCCATTGGACATAATATGTCATTCTACAATATATTATCGAAATGTATAAAAGTTGAAAACAAATATATCAAATTAACAGAATATTTTTACGAATATAATATAAATTCAGCGTTATTCTGCACATATGGATGGACATATAATCATAAAAGTATGTTTAAAATTATAATAAAACTTCTAGCCCCGCGCGCACTTCGTAGCGTTTAAAACAAATAAAAATCAGTATTACTTTACTATTATGCATGCTATATTAGGCACTAGCTGAGCGGATGGCCGATGGGGTCGAAAAGTGCTCGAGTGGAGACCACGGACTAGCAAACGAAGCGTAGGACGTCCACCTACAAGGTGGACAGACGACCTTATGTCGGTCGCCGGAAGACGCTGGATGCAGGTCGCTTCCAACCGGTTTATATGGAAGTACAAAGGGGAGGCCTATGTTCAGCAGTGGACGTCCTATGGCTGAGATGATGATGATGATGACCTATATACCAAATTTCAGCTCAATAGGTTCAACCGTTTAGGCGTGAAAGAGTAACAAACATACATCCATACATTCTTACAAACTTTCACGTTATATTAGTAAGATTTAAATTTATTGTTAAATGAAATTCCAGTTTTGTAAGCTTTAGTGTATTTATTATGATAATAGATTATAAAGGAATTATAATAAACATTTTTATTAATATTGGTTAATACTATTTTATTATTTTCAGATGAAATCGAATGCCTTGAAAGTTCAAAAACAAATAAGAAGCCAAATACGTGTACTTTTAATTTTATTAATAATTTTAATAAAAGTACAGTTCAGTGTTCTAATAATGAAAAAAATCATGTTATTTTAGTACATTTGCTTAGGACTAAACTAACATCGGTTTTTAATCCTACAGAAAATGGTAAGTTTACAGTTTAAGCTAAATGTATACTGTGCAATAAATGTGTCTATTATTTATTTGCAGATTATATCTTTTTACAATAGTAATAATAAAAATATTCCTGTGACTTGACAGAGACTGTATTTGAGCCCATTTTCTATAGTTGGAGTCACAGATTACTTTTATTATATATTAAAAGTCCAAAAGGGCCCCTGCGCGTTGGACTTTTTTGGCTCCATAATATTAATACAACATAATAATAATAGCGGTTTATACTCCAACAGAACATGTTATCCTTACACTGTCAGAGTCAAAACACAATTTATGAGTTGTGTGGCGAACCTATATGTTGCAGTTTCAGGTCGCCGAAATTACTACAATAACGCTTTTGCAGAATGCTTCCTCAGCAGAATGCTTCTTTCGTATAAAATCACAGATAATAGAATAGATGGGTTTTCGCAGAATGTCTCTGAAAAATATTGCGACCGGATTTTAAATATAATATAGATAGATAGAAAAATCTTTAAGGGTGGTTCTGGTATGCGGAAGAGGCATTCTACGAAAGAGACATTCTTCTAAAGATGCATTCTACAAAGGACTTTTTTTGTTATATATTTTTTTCCTTCTACTGTATCTAGTCTTGCGTGCAAGAATTTTACACTAAAATGGATTTTGCAGCCTGAACACCAAACTGAAGTCAAAATAAAAAAAAAAGTTTTTTTTTTTTTTTTATACGAGATAGGCCTACGTTTGACCACATCCCACCTGATGGAAAGTGAAAATGCGGTCGACGATGGATTAAATGATCTCACTCATCTCATACAAAGTAAAAACAAAATACTATCGTCAGCCCACGTATTCAGTACACAGTGCGGCCCTAAGTGCTTTTGCGTGTAAGTTTTCCGGTCAACTCGGATCAACCCGGTCCGTCAAATGTATGAAAAAGTCAAGATACAAGAAAACAGATGAATAATTGCCACGCTTGAGAGATATCATTTTATATACTAAAAACGAAAAGAGGCCCATCCATACTATTCCTTCATCATTGATTCAGTATGAGTAAGTGTAATGGCAAACAGCCGTTACGTCAATTTTCTTACTTCAGTTTGATGTTGACGTTGCAAACTCCATTGCCCCGTCCCCGAATAAACGGATAACAAAAACTGAACTTTACAGGAAAAATAAAACGATTTTTCGTTAGTAACATTTGTCCACATCAGAACTTTTAAGATGCCATATTTTTTTTAATTTATAACAAGAACTTTTAAAAAATATGTAGATGTATTATTCTATAGAATTCGAAAATGAAATAAAAGCAAAAACAAGACAATGGCGATTTTCCGTTTATTCGCCGGAGACGGGGAGTAAGCTAATAATTTTACCGGGGGTAGACTTCCTTTGCCGTCGTAGGAGGTCGTCTAGGTGTAGGTACCCCAACAGTCCCAGTTATTGTACCGCCTGAGCAGTGATGTGCAAACATTACTGTGCACAGGTAGGAGGGCAATGTAGCTAGTGAAATTACTGGGCTGAAGAGTCTTAACATCTTATAACTCTTGAGTAAGAAGCGTTGGCGCAGTACACTGGGTAGCACTGTACTAATTATGGGCAGCGTTATCTCATATCATCAGGAGAGCGTCTAGCTCCTCTTCTTACTTTGTTTTTTAAAAAAATAATTGTTTTAAGAACCATCACAAACGACCATGAGGCCTAACACAGCGTATACAACCATTGTAAATTATGCATTCTAGCAAATAAATGATTGATTTGATTTGATTTGATTTGATTTGATTTATAAACCGGATTCGCCGAATTATGTCCCAGTTTCAACCAATCCACCGATTTCATTTAACCCGCCGATTTCTAGAAGTACACCAAGAATAGGTAATTTATATAGCATTTTTTTTAGCGACTAGATTCCCAACTAGTGATTTAAATTAAAAATTTAAAACCCCCGACGCAATATGTAATTCACCATTTTGTGGTGGCGGCCATCTTGGATCTTAAATTTATTATAGTGTGTTGTATTTTACTAGTTAACCCCTTTCATTTGATACCCATATTGAGGGGCAAAAAGTAATCCGCCATTTTGTAGCGGTGCGGCGGCCATCTTGGACCGATTTCCACCAAACAAGGCTGCACTCTCGACTAAATCTACATTCAAACAAAAAAAAACGAAACCAAAATCCGTTCATCCGTTCGGGAGCTACGATGCCACAGATAGACACACACACAGAGAGACAGACAGACACGTCAAACTTATAACACCCCGTCGTTTTTGCGTCGGGGGTTAAAAAAATCATTTTCGACTTGACTCTAAATATTATATTTACACGTGTCTAATCTATAAATAAAATATTAAAAAAGTATAATAAGAATCTTTTTTTTATTTTTTTATAGCTTAGCCTTTGACCACGATCTCTCGATTATTAGGATGCGCAGGTGGTAGCAGACTTAACCTAGAAGGCGGGATAAATCCTTTGGAGAACAACCGCGATAGTTTAAAAAATCGTAAATGTTGATGTGTTATTATTTTCAATGTTTACAGTTACCAATAAACAATTTGTTTCAACTGAGTCAAACATTACTCCAGATACAATAACTGATGATGAGTCTGATGCTGGTAAGTACATCACTTGCTATTTTTTAATCATCATGATCTATAATAAATAAGATAAGATAAGATAAGAAACACTTTATTGATCCACATATAAAGTATAAATAAATATTTCTGTACATTTCACACAGCGCCACCTAACCCCAAGCTAAGCAACTTAATGCTTGTGTTATTTATTTATTTATTTATTTTATTTATTCAATAACACACAGTACATGCTAACAGTTATAACACCAAAACGCACATACAGGTAGACAATAATTGAAATAAGTTAAGTATTTTTATGTATAAAAGAAAGGTAAACAATAAAAGATTCGTACAGATCACCAAGTTTATCGATATGTATGTCGGCATCCTGGAAAGCCTGTAAAAAATTATTGAGTAATGCGACTGCTCTTGCCGTAGGCGCATTGTTGGCGTAGCGCGTACGAAGACAGACCGCATTAGTGAAGAGCCGGTGATGGCGGCGGCCAGTGCGCGTGTAATGTTGTGGTACATAATACTGCATGCTGCTCAGCACCGAGGGATTGTCCACCTTGTTACGTAACAACATGCAGTAGTGTACACACAGCAGAAGTTTCCGCCTAATTTCAAGAGTATTGAGCCCTACCATCCCGGTGACAAAGAGAGACGGAAAGAGAAAGGGATAATACCCATAATCTCTCTTATAGAGATAACGCGCAAATTTGCGCTGTACTCTCTCGAGCATAAGAGCATATTTGTTCTCGGATGGATCCCATACTATAGCGCCGAATTCGAGACAACTACGGACATAATATGCATTATATAGCGCTATCGGCACATTTCGAGATTTGAACTGGCTAGAGGTTCGTGTAATGAAACCTAGTGTTTTATTAGCTTTCTTGCATATATTCACAACGTGATGACGAAAATTAAGCTCACTATCCATGGTTATGCCTAGATCGCGAATACTTTCTACACGCTCTAGAAGAACACCTTCTAGAGTGTATGGATAGTTGCAGGGTACCGGAGACCTCGTGTATGCTATAATTTTACATTTGGACACGTTGAAGCTCAGGTTGTTTATCCGCGCCCAGGTCCCAACCGCGTTAATGTCACATAGAAGTTTCTCACAGTCAGATGCACTATTGATGCTGAGATAGAGCTTTAAATCATCAGCAAACAATAGGCACCTCGCCGACTTTAGAGCCAATGGAAGATCGTTAATCATTAACAAAAACAGCGTTGGCCCCAGCGTACTACCTTGACTGACGCCAGATCTAGTGTAATATTCCCTAGAACAGTATTTCCCTATTTGCACGTATTGTTTACGATCTCTAAGATAGTCCGCTGTAAATTTCAATAAATTTGGCGTAAAGCCTAGACAAGAAAGCTTACTAAGCAAGATGTCGTTATCGACCAAATCAAAGGCTTTCCTAAGGTCAAAATAGGCGGTATCAACCTGCATACCTGCATCCATCTGAGACGCTACATAGTCGACAAACACCACATGGTTTGTAGTAGTAGAACGCGATTCACGGAAACCGTGCTGGCTGTCATGCAACAAGTTATTAATTTGAGCCGTTATGCATTGATTTAGAATGGTTTCGAATACTTTACCTACAACAGATAGCACAGCAATAGGTCGATGGCACTGTACTTCAGACGAGTTGTCTTTAGGTATCGGTGTGACTCGAGAAACCTTCCAAGCAGCTGGATACATGTTGTGTAATATAGACAGGTTATAAATGTACAGGAGCGGTACTTCAAACGCATTAAAGCAGTCCTTTATTAAAAATCCAGGAATACAATCAGGCCCCACAGCTGAAAAAGCCGGTTATGGTGGTTAGTATAACGGATATAATATGCATATACTTTTATTTTGTAAATAATTTTATTAGATACCTACAAAGAGCCACCCAGACCAGAAACAAATACCTGTGGATCACACAAACATTTGTCCCATGCGGGAATCGAACCCGCAACCTTCTGTGTTGCAAGCGGGTATTAGCCCACCGCGACACAGAAGCGTGGCATCTACATAAGTAATTATATATCCGTTATCCTAACCACCATAACACAAGCATTAAGTTGCTTAGCTTGGGGTTAGGTGGCGCTGTGTCAAATGTCCTGAAATATTTATTTATCGTCATCATCATCCATTGGACGTCCACTGCCTCACATAGGCCTCCCCTTTGTACTTCCATATGTACCGGTTGGAAGCGACCTGCATCCAGCGTCTGCAGCCGACCGACATAAGGTCGTCTGTCCACCTTGTGGGTAGGACGTCTTACGCTGCGTTCTTTTTAAAATAATAAGATAGAACGCAGGACCTCCGGCTTACAACCCGGACCAACGACCACTAGGCTATGGACGCTACAGGAGTATATTTGGTCGGACTGGGAATTACATTTCCTGGCCCGACCACACTGTCAGTAAAAAAAAAACATTTTTTTTTCAGATAATTTAAACAAAATTACTTCCAAAGTACTAATAACAGTAGCTGTCGTGATATTCGTTATTGTTTTAATTACTGCCATCGGTCTGCTGCGACTACGTCACAGGAGAAAAAAAAGGAGCGTAAGTAATTTTTTTTTTATATTAATTACTAAATGCGCCCAGCGCGAGCGGTGTTAAAGAGTTTCTTCTTTGAACGAGCCAATCAAAACTAGCCAACCGCCCCTCGCTCTCCGCCATGTTTTGGGGATTTTAGTTTTCATACAGAAAATCACTTTAGCGGAGTCTTTTTTTATGCGAAGAAGTAAGTAGACGAGCAAGACGTTCTCCTGATTTTAAAAGATAACGCTGCCCATAATCAATAAAATGCCACTTAGGATTTCATAATGATATGAAATTCAAGATGCGCTGCATCAACGCTTCTTTCTTAAGAGTCATAATAAGACTTCAGGCCAGTAATGTCACTAGCTACAGTGCCCTACCTGTGCACAGTAATGTTAGCACATCACTGCTCAGGCGGTAGAATAACTGGCACTGTTGGGGTACCCACCTAGTCGACGGCAAAGGAAGTGTACTCCCGTTATTGGTCCCGGTCTGAGGGCCTATTGGCTAATTCTCACCCACTACGATTGATGACAACTTCAATGTGCATTGCTGCGTTTGTTATTGTGCTCATATTAACGTGGATGTTTAAGCAAGTAATGTACGCAATTTTGTCTATGGATTCTAGTGTTTTACATGTCGTTTGGCGATAGGCAATAAGCCCTCTGGTTTAATTTGTAGTATATCATACAGTAGTCGTGTAGTATTCTCTTATGACTCTTGAGTAAGAAGCGTTGGTGCAGTGCTCCTAGAATTTCACATGATTGTGAAATCCTAGGTGACACTGTACTGATTATGGGCAGCCGTTATCTCTTAATATCAGGAGAGCGTCTTGCCCGTCTTTTACTTCATCACATAATAAATCACTTTTTGTTTCCAGGCGCGACATGTAATGGACTACACGAGTCTCCCAGAGCACAACGAAGGTCCAATGCCAACCCCCGCGCAATGGACGGACCCTAACGACCTCTATGCCAAACCAATACCGAAAAGCCAAAGAAACAAAAACACTGAAAATGACCCTATCTACTCAGCTGTCAATATGACATATGCCGATTTAAACTTGCCAGACCAAAAAAATAGGGATTATTCAAACTTGCCAGGCGGGAAAAATAGTAAAAGTGATTATGCGGCGGTGTTGCCAACTGAAGGAGATTATGCCACTTGTTCAAATGATGGCTCTAATTATGCCAATATGGTTGATTTGTATGAAGAGCCTACGTATTTGAATAATTGTAAAATGTAGTTATGATAAATTGGTACAGAATTAGATTATACCTAGTCAGGTCATAAGTATTGTCACACAGTAAAAACTTTTCTTTTAGAATGCTGGCCACAAAAAAGTTTATTGAATTCGAATTTTGAATTACGTACGTCGCGGCAGACGGCATAGCGGCATCCTTACTTAGTGGCGTTACCTACTGCCCGCACCAAGCGTTTTGCTTCGTCGTTCTTAATGAGAACTGGTCGCGTTTGGAACACTTTGCCGTCATCCGTGTTTACACACCACACACTACAACTACAACTTGGGTATCTTCAAGGCACGAGTGAATAGGTACCTTTCTAGGCATCTTACGTGATCCATCGTCGACCGCATTTTCACTTTCCATCAGGTGGGATGTGGTCAAACGTAGGCCTATCTCGTATAAAAAAAAAAAAAAAAAAAAAGAATTGTTCATGAAAATAAAAATGTATACTTTTTAGAATTTTACTCATTTTTAAATATGGAGTGGACACTTAAAGAAGACCGTGTTGCAGTTATTGCGTTGCATCGTTGCGGTTACGCGCCAATTCAAATTTTTGACATACTGAAAAATTTGAATATAACCAAAAGATTCGTTTATCGTACCATCAAACGATACAATGAAGACTCTAGTGTAGATGACAGGTCAAGAAGTGGTCGCCCTCGGTCTGTTAGGACTCCAGCAGTGATAAAAGCTGTGAAGGCGCGAATTCAAAGAAATCCCAAACGTAAGCAGAAACTGTTGGCCCTTCAGATGGGGTTAAGCAGAACCACGGTGAAAAGGGTGTTAAATGAAGACTTAGGGCTTCGGGCATATCGAAGAAAAACAGGACATCGTTTAAATGCTCGTCTAATGGACCTGAGACTGAAGAGATGCCGCGCTTTGTTGAAGCGGTACGCGAGAAAAAAATATCGAGAAATTCTTTTTTCGGATGAAAAAATTTTTACCGTAGAAGAGAGCTACAACAAACAAAATGATAAGGTGTACGCACACAGTAGTGAAGAAGCGAGCAACCGTATTCCGCGTGTCCAACGAGGTCATTTTCCATCCTCGCTCATGGTATGGTTGGGAGTTTCTTATTGGGGCTTAACAGAGGTACATTTTTGTGAGAAAGGTGTAAAAACGAATGCAGTTGTGTATCAAAATACAGTCCTGACGAACCTTGTGGAACCTGTTTCTCATACCATGTTCAATAACAGGCACTGGGTATTCCAACAAGATTCGGCGCCAGCTCATAGAGCGAAGAGCACACAAGACTGGCTGGCGGCGCGTGAAATCGACTTCATCCGGCACGAAGACTGGCCCTCCTCCAGTCCAGATTTGAGTCCGTTAGATTACAAGATATAGCAACACTTGGAGGAAAAGGCGTGCTCAAAGCCTCATCCCAATTTGGAGTCACTCAAGACATCCTTGATTAAGGCAGCAGCCGATATTGACATGGACCTCGTTCGTGCTGCGATAGACGACTGGCCGCGCAGATTGAAGGCATGTATTCAAAATCACGGAGGTCATTTTGAATAAACTTTATTGTCATAAGAATCTATGTTTTAAGTTCATTTTGGTATATAAATGGTTACATAATAAATAAACTTGTTCTAATAATTTTATATTAAACATGTGACAGAATTTATGACCTGACTAGGTATATGTACAAATACAATTAATACAAATATATATTTATTTTCATAAAAGTAAAATGTGTTTTTTTTTTTATTATACAACGAAGTAAGAAGACGAGAAAGACGCTCTCCTGATGGTAAGAGATAACGCTGCCCATAATTGGTACAGTGTTACCTAGGATTACCTGTCCGTTGTCTGTCGGTCTGTCTGTCATTTCAATCGTCTTGACGGAATTATCAATGCATGAATTCTATGAATTTATATTTCAAAATTTGTCAAATAGTGTGAGCGAGAGAGTGTCACTCGATATATACGCTCTTAACGACAGAGTTCGCCTTTGAACTTTATGACAGTTTTGTGTCTTTAAAACATATTGTTTTAATCGGTTTGCCACCATTGTTATTAATAGCCAAATATGGTCTTTATACTATATTTAACATCACATTTCCCAGCCGATTCGTCATAGTCAAACTTAGCTCTACGTTATTATAAATATCCGTTGCATATAATTGAGGAAAATATGCTACTTAATTTATTTGATGTATTGGAAATTGGAACATTTAAAGTACCTAGGTAAACCACGCTTCCTTAATAAAATAAAAGTTTAAAACCCCAACCAATGATATCTACAGATTACGCCTAACCGCTTCAAACGCGACCAAACTAAACAGTGCTTAAATCCATAATGAGCACTGTTTCGGCGTCAGTCTCGCGCCGACCGTCAAGTGGAACGTAGCCCTTAAGAATTGCAAAAATAATACACTTACAAAGAGAAAATAATATAGGATTTCATATTTTAGGTAAGTTTTATACATTTTGTCGACTACTTTTAGTGATTAACATTCAAAATAATGTAGTTATTATATCAAAATTAGCATTGACCCCACGCTGAAAAAGCTATGTTATTCGCCATTATGTGACGGCCGACGGCAGCCATCTTAGACAGATTTCCATCTAACGTAGAACACTTCCGACTTGTCCTGTAGTAATCTCGACCACCTGAAAGTGCAACATAATATAGGTCGGCACACAACCTATAATTGTGATTTGACTCTGACAGTATATTATTTTTTATTATGACCATAATGACGTTTTATTATTGTCGCAAATTATTATACTTAGTAAGTACATCAGTTCGTGATTGTTTCTCTGAAAATCGTATTTATGGTCACCCTAGCACTTCCCTAAGGAAAAATGTTTTATAATTATATCATTATAAAAGTGCTACATTTTGAATATATATTTGTCTCATATAGTACATAGTTTAAATTAAAAGTGATTGTTTAAATATGAAATTAATTATTAGTTTATTGTTGTGTACACAGTTTATTTTAATTAGTCCTTTTGGTATGTATAAAATTATAAGAATAATAAAATAATTGGGGTTTACCATTAAGGTCTGATGGTGGAGCTGGAAGGTGACCATCAAATTCACAATGATATAAAATTATAGGTGCACCGCGCCAACGCTTCTTACTCAAGAGTCATTATATGTTAAGACTCTTCAGCCCAGTTATTACATTAGCTATACAGTGCCCTACCTGTGCACAGTAATGTTAGCACATCACTGCTCAGGCGGTAGAATAACTGGCACTGTTGGGATACCCACCTAGTCCACCGAGTGCAAAAGAAGTCTACACGGAGTCTAAAGGAGAGACACACACACACAAAATCTATACTGACACACACACAACAGTAAAACCTGAGGGCCTATCACCAAACGACATCTAAAACACTAGAATCCATAAAAAATTTTGCGTACATTACGTGCTTAAACCTCCTCATTAATATGAGTACAATAACAAAAGCAGCAATGTACATTGAAGTTGACATCAATCGTAGTGGGTGAGAATTAGCCAATAGGCCCTCTGTTCTGTTAGAGCATGAGCCCCACTTTCCTAATCACTTTTATATGAATTTTCAGATTTTGAACATACAAATGGCACCGCAGAAATACATATTAAAGTATACAATAATACGAAACACGAATTAGATTGCAGACTTGTGAATAAAGAAGCGTTAATATTGAAGGAAAACCCATTCAACATATATATTTTTAGTTATGACGCATTTTTGTATCAACCTAGGTATGTTCATGTTAATATTATTAATTGGGACTCATATGAACTCCGTAATTAAACGACGCATGACGCAACCCTACGGAGTTTTGGGCCTATTTGATTTGTCTTGATGAGTACTTTGGTGCTAAATGGTCATAATAATAAAACCTTATTTAAAAAGGTTTTTTAAAATATCACTTGTTTTTTAGCTGCATTATTAATAATTCAACTCAATTAAGCGAATTTAAAAAAGAAAATGGATATTATGTATCTAATAACGTAAGTCATTATTTTATACTAGATTTTATGCTTGCGGCTTTGTCAGACAAATTTATGGGCCTGTTAAAACTTGGGACTTGGGGCCTAATTCTACAAACGAATTGCTAGCTCACGTCGCGCGTTACAGTTCATATGACCTACTAGTTGCAACCAGCGGTTTTATTTAGTATTGAGATAGCTTAGACCCTTTTTTTATCCCAGGAAATATGTTTTACGCATCATCACCCCAGGCCGGGGAGGGGGGGGGGGGGGGGGGCGGAGCGGTATGTGGGACTCCCCCGCCAAAGATGGGAGCGGCGGGGATACCCACTAAAAAACCTGGGGGTTTTCCTGCGGGACGCCATAATGCCGGGGCAGCGGGTACGCCGAAGTACTCATCCGCGGTAGATGGCTTAGACCCTGGAATAACACATAGGCTACAGTACAGCGGGTAAAACCGCTGGGCGCAGCTAGTATATAAAAGGCGTTTCGTTTTTCTGCGCCGTCGTATCGTATTGGTCCAGAATCAACATGCAAGCTTTTAATAAAATCAATTATTAACTTTAAGATTTTGTATGTAAGCTTTTAATAACTACCCACCTTTTCCGCAGCCCTACATAAAAGACATTAACAACGGATCTGGGGGTAGTTGTACAATTAACATAAGCAAGTGTGGACCGATAGATGGCGCCACATGTCAATACAGGGAATCAAACGCCGACCGAATCGATCATTATGAATTAACTTGTGGCTTCCTAATACATTATTTACCTCTATATGGTACGTATCTTTTTTTATTAATAAATATTATATCAGGACATTTCACACAGCGCCACCTAACCCCAAGCTAAGCAACTTAATGCTTGTGTTAAGTGTTATGGTGGTTAGGATAACGGGTATGTACTTATATAATTTTCTTTTGTAAATACATAGGTACTTATAATAGATACAGAAAGCCACCCAGACCAGAAACTAATACCTCATTAAGTTTTATATCATTAAGAGGCAAGATGAGCAAATTCATTAATGTTTATTATCATAAGTTATATATTTTTAATCATATATCTTAAAACATCATTATTTCAGCATGGAACTATTCCCGTTCCCGTGAGAATTTCGAAAAACCTTTTTTGTTACTTGTCTAGGTATTTAAGAAAATTATGTTTCAGTTTCAGGGATTTTGTTTCTATATACTTTTAAAACAGCTCTAGTAATTTCATACTGAATTTTATAATTTAATTTTTAGTCTAGGCTAAATATAATAATAATAATTTTTGGCAAGCAAATATATGTAAATCCATAAATATTAAAATACTTTTATTTCAGATTATGGAGGTGCCCCTGGTGGCTTTATGACAGTAAATAAAAGAAATATAGAAATGACTGGTCAACAAGGAATACATAATTTCTACGACAGCTCACAAAACGTTTTCGAATGTAGAAGAGATTCCAACGGATATATAAAATTAAAATATATATCAAAAGGTAAAATATACGTTATTTTATTATTAAAACCCAGCTGTTTTACCGGCTGAATGGCATCTATAGTGTCTATGTACTTAAATTAATGAATGACCAAATGAATTAATTATAATTACTTGTCTCGGGTGCACGGGTAGTGAGGTCAACGGCCGCGAGCCGACGTCGAGAGCGGACGTATTGTCCTAATCTGCTGGTGACGTACCCAATTAGCGAACCAATATTTACCCCGTTTAGTGTTAGTACGAGTAGTACAGTATCTATAAAAGTATATCTACAATGTGTTTATAATAATTGGGGTTTATAGTGTATACTCCAATTGAACATGTTACTTTACTTATTAGGTTCTGTCAATAAAAACACAATGTTATGTAGGAAGCTTCTTCAAGGATGGACTTTTCATTATTATTATTTCCTAAATTTCTTTAGCTTTTATCTGTCTGTCTGTAATCAAATCGTTAAGTTAAATTTGATCCATTTCCCGGTTACGAATTCATTTTACTTTTAGTTGAAATTTTGCATGCATGTATAAATGACAATGCAATATTATTGTGAAATGGAGCTGATCTGATGATTTAGCTGGTGGCCATAGGAATTCCGTAATTAAACGACGCGAGAAAATTGAAATTGAATTGAATTGACGCAACCCCATCGAGTTTGAGCTCGTTTGATTCTTCTTGACGAGTACCTACTTTTGTGCTCTCTTCTTAATCGCTTCGGTCTTGGCTGAACGGTCGTGGTCGTCATGATGTGTCAGCTACGGTATGGGCAGATGTTGCCCGCCTCACTATATATCGCCATTTCTCCCTATTGCTTGTCAGCCGGGAGCACTCATGCAGGAGGCCACCCACTGCGGTTTCTATTCGGTCGGTCCATCTCATAGGCTACCTACCCCTTGGGTTGTGCCCTCCACCACTTTCATTTTGGTGCTAGATGATAATAAAAAAAGCAAAAAGTTATTTTTTTAAATTACATTTGTTTCAGATGGCTCACATGAATCCACGGAGTATCAAACTAAAGAGACCCTCAGTTGGTACATGAAGTTGACAGACAAAGACGAGGGCGGCGTTATCGAGTGTCATTTGGCTTCTAAAACGATGGCCTATGTCACTGTACTTAGTGTACAACTTCATAATATGATCAGCGATAAGAACGGTATATATACATAATACATATTATATTTTTAAATATACAGTTCCGTAGTCCCTTGAGGGACAGATCAGGGGGACCGACGAGAATTATAATTTAATTATGAATTACCTTTTTTTATGCAAAGAAGTAAGAAGACGAGCAAGGCGTTCTTCTGATAGTAAGAGATAACGCTGCCCATAATCATTACAGTGCTCAGGATTTCATGATGAAATTCTAGGTGCACTGCATCAACGCTTCTTACTCAAGAGTCATAAGATTTTAAGACTCTATAGTCCAGTAATTTCATAAAAGATGAAAACACAGATAAAAATTTTCAGTAGTTACTAGATAGGTACTACGAAAGCCTACATTGCGTGTAGCCTGACTAGCGCTTGACCAATATCTTTTTTACACGCTTTTATTTACTTTCACATGTCCTATCCTGACTGTATAATCAAATCTTGCAAGTTTAATTTGATCCACTTCCAAGTCCGATTGAGTAAGAGGGTGTATAGTATATCGAGTGACGAATCTCTCGCTCGCACAATTTGACAAATTTTGAAATATAAATTCAAGGAATTAATTTATTGAAAATTCCTCTATACATGGAAATGTAATGCATAATAATATTGCACAAAAAGCGATGTCGAAATAGTTTTTTTTTCAACATCGCTCCTCATCCCATTTTTTTATATATCTCACTGAAAACACTTTTAAAATGTGTGCAATAATATTATGCAGGAAATGTAAAGAGGAATTTTCCATAAATTAATTCCTTGAATTTATATTTCAAAATTTGTCAAATTGTGCGAGCGAGAGAGTCGTCACTCGATATATACCCTCTTAAATCAAATGCCAATGTAATATTATGACATGGAGCTGATCTGATAATGGAACTGGTAATGAAACGACGCAACCCCATCGAGTTTGGGCCTTTGGGCTCGTATGATTCGTCTTGACGAGTACATACTTAGATGATAGATTGTAATAATAAAAGCTTGTTAATCCCCGACGCAAAAACGACGAGGTGTTATAAGTTTGACGTGTCTGTCTATGTGTGTGTGTCTGTCTGTGGCATCGTAGCTCCCGAAAGAATAAACTGATTTTGATACTGTTTTTTTTGTTTTGAAAGTAGAGTTAGTCGAGTGTTCTTAGCCATGTTTGGTGGAAATCGGTCCAAGATGGCCGCCGCTACAAAATAGCGGATTACTTTTTTTTCTACGACCCCATCAATATGGGTATCAAATGAAAGTACTTAACGAGTAGAACACAAAAATAAAATCCAAGACGGCCACCACTACAAAATGGTGAATTACATATTGCGTTGGGGGTTTTTTAAATTTTTAAATTTAATTGACTTGTTTTAAAAAGTTTTTGTTTAAATCTCGCTTGTGTTCCAGAACTTTTGGGTTTCCAAGTAAACGACCTGGCACTAACTTCGGAATTCACGCCAAGTCTTCCGAATACGACTTATCATTATGACTACAAGGCTTACCAGGGAGAACCTCTCGCCGTTACTGCTGTTTTCAAAAAGGAAATCTCGCCTTTTTGTTATTTCTATAGAAATAATAATTCAACAAAGTGTAAGTATTTTATGGAAGAATGCGGAAGTAGAAGAACTGGTTGTCATCGGCGAGATAAAATCCCACAGGCTTCGCTGTCTCGGCCACGTAGAGCGAATAGGGGAGGATCGGGGAGTGAAAAAGGCGTACCTACTTACACATAGTATTATGGTAAAGTTAGATAAAACTCTTGACGCAAAAAAGACGGGGTGCTATCTAGTTTGACGTGTTTTTGTCTGTGTGTGTCTGTGGCATCGGAGCTCCCATGCATGAACCGATTTTTATTTTGTTTTTTTTGAAAGGAAAATAATTAATATAAATTTATATTAAGTAATGTTCTAACATTTTGATTGAGATCGAAACAATAATAATATTAAAATGTTCCATTTCAGACGAATTATTAAAAGATAAGAATTTTTACACATTTAATACTACCTTTTTGAACTACGATGAGTTGGTTTTCCAATGTACAGCAAAATATTATCACGAAGAATACAATTTTGCTTTGAAAGTTAGTCTGCAAAATCGTAAGTATTATAAATGTTGCGGCTAAAATCCAAAGTGCGGCTACGCCTAGTTTTAGCCGGTTAAACCTAGGAGTAGCCGCACTTTTAATTGTATTAATTTGTTAATTTGTTAATTCAATTCTTCTAAATTTTGTGTATTGTCTAACTACTTGTAATAATACTATGTACCTACTTATGAGTCACTTATCCAAACGGGTGGCCTTGGTGGCTGTAATACAGTTTTATTACTAGTACGGCCACCATAGTTCCCTGAGTAATTTAGTATCTAGCACTACTGTATGTACATAAATAAATAAATTAATTAATTTAATACAATTTTTTTACAGCATCTGATATAAATAAAATGTCATTCTCTAACATTTCATCAAATTATACCACAGTTGACAATAGCTATATGAAAATTACGGAATACGTTTATGAATATTATGACAATTCTAAATTATACTGTGCTTCTGGGTGGATATGGACTAATAAAAGTAAGTATTTAACCCCCGACGCAAAAACCACGGGGTATTATAAGTTTGACGTGTCTGTCTGTGTGTGTGTGTGTGTCTGTCTGTCTGTGGTATCGTAGCTCCCGAACGGATGAACGGATTTTGATTTAGTTTTTTTTTGTTTGAAAGTAGAGTTAGTCGAGAGTGTTCTTAGCCATGTTTGGTAGAAATCAGTCGCTACAAAATGACGGATAACTTTTTTCTTCCACGACCCCCTCAATATGTATATCAAATGAAAGAGCTTGACTAGTGGAATACAACGCACTATGACAAATTTTAAATCCAAGATGGCCGCCGCCACAAAACCGCTAATTACATATTTTGAAAGCATTGCGGTTGGGGTTTTTTTTAATTTTTTAATTTAATTCACTTGTTATTAATAAAACTAGTAGACCCGTGCGCACTTCGTCACTTAATAGAAAATTATTAAAGCGTATACATACATATATCGAGTGACGCTCTCTCGCTCGCACTATTTGACAAATTTTGAAATATAAATTCATAGAATTAATTTATTGAAAATTCCTTAAGAACAGCCCTCCATAATAATAAAAGCACTTTAGCTCTGTGTATTGATTGTTTTGTTTTTTACTCATTTAATGCATTTTTCACAAAAAAATAATTAAACATACACTTTTGTTTCTATGTTTTTCTTTGTTACAGCGGAAATCGAATGCCAGAGTACAGAAAAAAACACAAGGCCAAACTGGTGTACTTTTAATTTTATTAATAATTATAATAAAAGTACAGTAAAATGCTCTTCAATTGAACGATTTAAAATGAATATTATATTAGTACATTTGTTTAGGACTGAAGTTACATCGGTTGATCCTACAGAAAAAAGTAAGTTTAAAGGTCAAAATGTATTTTACTGTGAAAATGTTTATTAATAGAAAATTGTATCTTTGACCACTGTCATTCTAAACTTGTATTTTTCCTTTCCTGCTTGGTTGTCTGGAAGAGATAAGAAGCGATAAGACCGCCAATTGTAACACTTTTTAATCAAATCTATTTTATAGAATAGAATAGAATAATACTTTATTGCGTACCAAATAATTACAAAGAAACTTACTGAGCTAGATATCTAAATGCTAGGTAAACAATCGGCGTCTTATCGCACTAGGCAATTTCTTACAGTAGTTTCTTAATTTCCATTTTATGTTAATTGATTGTAATTATTGTGTGCAATAAAGAGTTTCTAGCTATATTTTTTACAATGTCGCTTTCGCAGATTGTCTCTTTTGCAGAATATGCCTCCTTAGCAGAATGCCTCTGTATTACATTATTATTGTGACCGAATTTTAAACAAAATCTTTAAGGGTCATTCTAGAGGTAGTATTCTGCGGAAGAGGCATTCTACGATAGAGACATTCTGCTGAAAATAGGTTCTATTAAAAGTTTTATTCTTTTATATCTACACACATTATTTATTGTTTTTAGAACCAAAACAAATATCGTATAAATTGGATTTCCCGAATAATGTCGGATATTCAACCAAATCATATAAACATCTGCCTACAAGTAAGTATATACCAAGAATAGGTACCTAACTAACTAAGATGGCGCAGCGACCCAAATTGAATCTTGGCCTCCGACACAAGAAAACGCCACTCTTGCCTGCCCTGCACTGTCGCTTCCCAAGACTCACGAGTCTTGGGAAGAATAGGTACCTAATAATACAATTTTTTTAATGATTCATTTTCAACAAATCATTTTGTGTTTCTCAATTTTTTAATAATTCACATAAGTCTAAATATAATTAACCTTTTAACCGCCAGACTTAAAATCACTTGTCGTGCCCCTAGCGCCAGGCAAGTTTTTTGAATTATAAATACCTACAATAAAAGTGATGTCTAATATTTAAGGTTATTGATGTCGTATCGTTAAAGTGCAGTCGGAAATATACGACTCTGGCGGTTACGTAACAGAACAGGCTTGTCGGATATTATCCAACGGTGGCGGTTAAAGGGTTAATAAAATATCAATAACTAGCTGCACCCAGCGGTTTTATCCGCTGTACTGTAGCCTACATATTATGTGTTATTCCAGGTTCTGAGCTATCTTACCTAAATTCAGCTCAATCGTTCCACCCGTTTAGGCGTGAAGAAGTAACTAACATACACACTCGCTCTAAAACGTTCGCATTTATAATATTAGTGTTGCTCTTAAGGCGAGCTTTACCGAGCTGATTAGGTATTTAGTGCGGGCAAGAGTTGCTCAGAACGCCCATTAGAAACGTGTGGCGTACGCGTATCGTAAAACGTGCGCGGTCATTAACCCTTGTCGATTCTTTGCATGTAGTTGGCACACATACACAGACACGTCAAACTTATAAAACCCCGTCGATTTTGCGTCGGGGGTTACAATGTGCTAAAATTTTTGGACAAGATCGAAAAACGGGTACGGGCTAAGCCCGGGCCTTTTTATAGGCGTGCACGAAGACATAAAAGTCCAACGCGCAGAGGCCCTTTTAACATGATTATTATCAGACACAATTTTTAGAAATTTATTATAGCTTAGCAACTGACCACGATCTCGCGTGATGTTAAGCAACGACGCAATCGTAATCGGTAGCAGACTAAACCTAAAAAGCGGGATAAATCCCTCTATGGCTTGACTGAACATCGTCCCTGAACACTGTCTTAATGACCGCTTGTTGACACGGTTTTGTCCAGTGGGTGGTAAATAGCCACGGCCGAAGCCTACCACCAGTAATATTTGTTCCGGTATTCTACGAAAGAGCCATTCTACAAAAGAGACATTCTGCTTAAGAGGCATTCTACGAAAGCGACATTGTTAGAAAGATACAATTTGCTACTAGCAAACATTATATATTATAATAATTAGGGGTTCATACTCCAACAGAACAGGTTACCCTACTTCACTGTCAGAGTCAAATCACAATTTATAGGTTGTGTGGCTAACCTATATGTTGCAGTGTCAGGTCACCGAGATGACTACTGTGCCTGCAACATGACCTAACGACTGCCTCCTACATATCTTATAGGAAACAGCCGGGACCGGGTTTACGTGCCTTCCGAAACACGGATGTTTTATTAAAATTTATTTATTGTTTTTAGAACCATCCCAAAGCGTTACAAGACCTATTATAAGACCTATTGTAAGAACACCGAATGTACAAGTACCGAAGTTACCGATGTATACAAGTACACCAAAAATAGGTAATTATTTTATAAGATTTTTTTAACGGCTAGACTTAAAAAAAACATTTTTTTTGGTGCTAAGTAATTATAGTCATAAGTGTGGGCCGGGATTCGAACTCGATGATCCGGAGTAACATAATTTGTCATGATCTCTAGACCACCACTGCTTTTATAATCTTTTATTTACTTTCACCTGTCCGTTGTCTGTCGGTCTGTCTGTCATTTCAATCGTCTTGACGAGTACTTTGATGCTATTTATAATAATAAAAGCTTGTTACTATGAAGTTTTTTTTTTTTAATTTCACTTATTAAAATATCACAGTTTCATCGCAAATGTAAACACTACATAGTATAAAACAAAGTCGCTACCCGTATCTGTCTGTCTGTTATATATTTACAAGAGAATAAAATTAAAAATTAAAAAAAACCCCAACGCAACGCCAAAGAATAGAAACTATAACGCTTTCAAAATGTATGTAATTCGCGGTGTAATTTGTGGTGGCGGCCATCTTGGATTTTAAATTTGTTATAGTGCGTTGTATTCTACTAGTCAAGCCCTTTCATTTGATACCCATATTGAGGGGGTCGTGGAAGAAAAAAGTTATCCGCCATTTTGTAGCGGCGGCCATCATGGACCGATTTCTACCAAACATGGCTAAGAAAACTCTCAACTCTACTTTCAAACAAAAAAAACTAAATCAAAATCCGTTCATCCGTTCGGGAGCTACGATGCCACAGACAGACAGACACGTCAAATTTATAACACCCCGTCGTTTTTGCCTCGGGGTTAAAAACTACGCAACCTATTTTGATACGGTTTCTTTAATAGATTAATAGAGAGATACGAGTGATGTTTAATGTATAGTCTAAAAATATAAAAGAAAAGAGTGACTGATTGACTGACTGATCTATCGACACACAACCCAAACCGCTAAACGGATTGGGTTAAAATTTGGAACACAGATAGGTTTTATGACGTAGACTAAGAAAGGATTTTGCCACGCGGGCAAAGCCGAGAGCGTAAGCTAGTAAACTCTGATCATTTTCTGTTAGGCGCTACGATGTGCGCGCGGGTCAACCAATGTGTTAATTATAATTTCAATGTTTCAGGTACAAATAAACAATTAGCTTCAACCGAGTCAAACATTACTCCAGAAACAATAACTGTAGAGGAGTTTGATGCTGGTAAAGATGACGGTTAGTACATAACTTCAAACGTAAAGGTTTGGATTATCAGGATCTTCTTATCTGTAAATCTGTGATCTGGATCTGGATGTATGTTTGTTACTCTATCACGCGTAAACGGGTGGACCGATTGAGCTGAAATTTGTTATAGAGATAGCTTAGACCCTAGAACAGGGATGCACAGACTTATTAAGACTAGGGGCCACTCGGGCAAATCATGAATTCATGGCGGGCCGCCAGAAGTATAGGTAGGTAATTAAAGACAATAAAGAATTGATAATAATGTATTAAAATTGAAAAAGAATTTATTAGTTTGAAGCGTGGCACTGCATAGTCCTTACAATCTTTTTTATATTTGGCTCAAATTTACTTGTGGCAACACGTAAAACTGCTTCCAAACTTTCATTTGCAAGGCGGTTTCGATTTTTTGTTTTATTATTATTTAGTATTGAAAAAGTTTGTTCACATATATAGGTAGAACCAAATAAGCTGGCACATTTCAGAGCGTTTATGCGCAACTCTTTGTACATATTTTTATCAATGCAGTGGTAAAAGTTCAGCAAATCTCCTTTGTTGAATTTGTTGCGTAAATCTTGGTCGTTTTGAATGTGGATAATTTCTAACTGCATTGACTCGCGCACTTTCAACTGAAATCGTGAAAGAATTGCTGAATATGTCCAACAGAGGTTTCACTTTTTTAAAGTCAATACATAATAATACAAATAAGCCAATACATTGACGACAAAGATGCCTGGAAACCTCTTCATAATAAACCAGCTGGTGCCCCTCAAACGCACAATAAATTATGTAACCAAGACAAACATTGTAAACACATATTTAAAAAATGCAATCCTCATGAGTTTCTTGCTCGTTCTTCTCATAGAGGTGCTTTGCGAACGAGCGGTAGAGTGTTAAAATAGAAAAATGTAAAATTGACTTGCAAAAGTGCTCCAATGTAGCCTATTTGAATGAATTTTGAGTTTGAGTTTGCTTCGTCGTTTCTAATGAGAACTGGTCTCATTTGGAACACTTAGCCGTCATCTGTGTTTCCCGAGCGGTACAACTTGGGTATCTTCAAGGCACGAGTGAATAGGTACCTTTCTAGGCATCATACGTAATCCATCGTCGACCGCATTTTCACTTTCCATCAGGTGGGATGTGGTCAAACGTAGGCCTATTTTGTATAAAAAAAATAAAAATACAATTTTATTTTCAGGCAACCCAATGACTCCCAAAGTAATAATAATAGTAGTTGTCGTAATATTCGTTATTATTCTAATTACTGTCGTCGTTTTACTGCGGCTACGTCACAGGAGAAAAACAAGGAGCGTAAGTTAAATAAATAAATATTTCAGGACGTTTCACACAGCGCCACCTAACCCCAAACTAAGCAACTTAATGCTTGTAATATGGTGGTTAGGATAACGGATATATTTATTTATTTATTTATTCGAACACATGTAGGTTACATTGCACAGATCTTATTGTGTAAAAGGAAGTTTCACTACACACCCTGGCAGGGCACTTGTCGCTTGTGCGAGCATGCTTTATAGTTATATATACAATATTCTTGTTATTATTTTAATCTAGTCATTTAAATTATAATATTATACAAGTTTATAATAAAACACACAGAATGAATCTAAAATTACATCACATGTCAAGATAGCAATTAAATAATAATAATAATTAACATCAATAATAATTATATATAACAGATTAGATGATTATTAGAATACATACTCGATTAATAAAAATGTCATTCACAATAAAAATGTCATTCACAATAAAAATGTCATTTACAATAAATAATTTAATAATGTTTTTGAACATATTTTAATTATAATTTATAAAAGTATATAATTATTATTATTGTACATTAAATATTCCGGATTAATTTTATTTTTATTCATATTTCACTTTCTTTATTTTTGTTTTTGTAGACATTTTGAGCGGGAAAGGTTAATAATAATATTATAGAAGGTACAAATTTGCACATGTTTACTAGGTCGAAGCATCCTTATCTGTTAGATATTGTTCAACAGAATAATAGCATTTATGTATGAAATATTGTTTAAGTTTATTATTAAAAATATTATTTTCCTCTATATCCCTGATTGTTTTTGGCAATTTATTATATAGTTTTATGAATCTACTATTTGGACTTTTACTAACAAAATGTAATTTAGAGTTTGGTGGCACGAGCATGTCCCTATTCCGACGATTATGAGTCGGGTTGATGTCCGCAAATGATTTAAAGAATGTTCTATATTTCTTAACGAATATGCATACCTGTAATATGTACATGCAAGGTAACGTCATTATTCTTTTCGCAATGAAGTGAGGCCTACAACTTTCTCTTTGAGTTATTCCGACTAGAATACGTACACACTTTTTTTGTAAAATAAATATATCCATAAAATCCGTACTATCACCCCAGAGTATTATACCATAGCTAAACCATGCATGTACGTATGCATAGTATGCTGATAGCGCTGTCTCGTAGTTAGTGTTGGATTTTAATATTCCGAGCGCATAAATAAATTGTGATAGTTTAGATTTAAGATTTCCCAAGTGGTATTTCCAGCACAAGCTATTGTCTAAGGTAAGGCCTAACAATGTAAATTCATTTTTCATTTTTTTCATTTATATATAATACTTATATAGTTTTCTTTTGTATATACATACTTATAATAGATATTGAAAACCACCCAGACCAGAAACATTCTATTAACTAACAAAGAATAGATAAGGGGTTATGTCGTGATATGTGGTTCAGTGGTCATAGTCATAGCATGACACACGGGCTCCCGACGAAACTTCAAGAGTAGAACCTCGGTAAAGAGATATAAGAACTGTCATCCCATACATTGTACTTTTGTGAATGTATGGTGGCCAAGGATAGGCAAACGGAATGTAGGTCGTCCAGCATCTAGATGGTTGGACGATATAGTCAAAGTAGCGGGTCGCACATGGACGAGATTGACACAAGACAGGGTTAAATAGCATAACATGAAGGAGACCTATGCCCAGCAGTGGGATATAAAAGGCTGTGGATGATGATGATGACAGTTAACTTGACAGCAAGACAAGTCTACGCAGCGTTAGTGCTTGAGAGGCAGATTTCGACAAACGGTCGTCAAATGGTTTTAATATCACTTTTTCTTTCCAGCCTCAACTTATAATGGACTACGCGAGTCTCCCAGAGCACAACGAAGGTCCAATGCCGACCCCCACGCAATGGACGGAACCCAATAACCTCTATGCTGAACCGATACCGAAAAACCAAAGAAACAAAAATGCAGAAAATGATCCTACATACTCTAATGTCAATTTGACATATACCAATTTAAACTTGCCAGAACAAAAAAATAAAGATTATTCAAATTTGTCTGGTGCGAAAAATGATAGAACTAATTATGTGCTAGTGTTGCCATCTGAAGGAGATTATGCCAATTGTTCAAATGATTCGTCTAATTATGCCAACATGCTTGAGCTGAATGAAGAGCCGACATATTTGAATCATTGTAAAAAGTAGTTTAGGATTGTCTATGTTAGGTTGCTTTTTTAATTTAACTACCCTGTATTCAGTTTCTTTACCGCCAAAAACTTTTTTATAATAAAAACACATTTTTGTTGTTCCTGAAAAGTTTTAATTCATGGACTCTCCTTTTCGAAATGACGGGTTCAATTATTGTAATTTTAAATAGCTAATGGACCCGCGCGCACTTCGTAGCGCGTAAAACAATCAATAGCATCATAGTGTTCACGTGTGTCAAATAGTTGTGTGTACACAACATACTATCGTACAAATTGTAAACAAAATACTATATAAATATTTCTCTCCCTGCAAGGTTTTCTGGAAGAGATCGCTTATAGCGATAAGACCTCCAATTGTTACACTTATGTCGTGATTTTGTGTTGTAGTTTTAAGTTTTCTGTATATTTGTAGTGTTTCAATAAAGCTCTATTCTACTATCGTCAACCTATTTATAAAGCTCGCAAATCTATCCGCATCGATCGCGCCGAAATAATTTTTGTATAGGAAATATTCCGTTTCGACTCGGGCAAGTGTGCTAGATTTCATGACATATTAACTATGTAATGAAACGACTACACTCACGGATATAATGGTCGAAGCTAGGCTCGACCCTGGGTTTCGGACAATTCCTGATGAAGGACATCGTAATTTAATCGTAATCTGACAAAACGCCGAGCCTGTTCCCATTGGCGAGTACCTACATTAAAACTTTAACTAGCTTAAGCTGTAAGGTAGAGCCAATAAATTATTTTCATTTCATTTTAATTGTCCGAAACCCAGGGTCGAGGCTAGGTTTTTTTTATATATAATGGCTGAGATGATGATGTATTATTTAGCTTGTCAAATGCCCAGCTATTAAGAGGTAAATAGGGGAAATTCGGGTAGGATAGTTTAGTCGTATATAATAAAACCATAATTCAAGGACAAATACCTTTTATTTAATTTTCCATTGTGCATATTCCGGTAAATATAAAAAAAATATGGCAAAATAAAATGAAATCGAGCGTGCATCCATACAAAACAGCATACCACCGTCGCACCACATGTATAACCAAAATAATAATCACATCACAAAATGAAGGATAAAATATTAAATATTCTATACAATATTTAATTTTGTGACAAAAATAACTGCCTCATCTTTATTTACTTTTTTAAAATATATCTATGAGACGGAAGCGGTTCGTAGACTAGAATGTTTAACAGAGCGGCCGTGCGGCGACAATTTACAATAAAAAAAAAAACAGCTGTCAAAATGGAACTGTCAATAATGACAGTGACAAAGCTATTCAAATCGACAAACCGCCATTTTTTTTCAACAAGGCGCACTTTCACCGCCAAATTCAGAAATAGTAATATCATAATACTTAACCACTAGAAATATGTTTTAATCGTTATTAATTTAGGTTTTTTTTACATACACTTTTTTATTTTAACTATAAACTAAGCAGCGAGACTAGAATTTAATGGCATCTACGTAACATATTATATATAAATATTATAATATATATTTATACATTCTGTATAAATGAATGTTTGTAACGTTTGTGTGTCTAAAATAAAGCTGAATAATTAATTAATAATAATTAAAACGCTTAACTATTTTATTATATATTTAGCACGTATTCGAGAGCTGCGATGTAGACGAACGTTACAAACATCCAAACTTTCCTAATATCTAAATGTGCAACATCAATAATGCAAAATTTTTAAATTTCAAGAGACGCCATTACCTAAATTTTAGCGAATTGTACAACATATCCCACAGTCATCGAAACATCATTTATAAATATGATAATGTCATGATTTTTTATTACTAATAATAATTAATAAAAAAAATAATTATTAAAATCGAGGGTACAGTTTACCCCACTACACTCTTCGCAAAAAATTTACCCTTTAAGGGTTTTTTTTGTTGAAAAACTACACCAAAACGACTCTCAGCTAACTGAAAGAGTTCTTCTATAATCCGGCAAAACAAAATGTTCTTAAACTCGGTATAGTTTAAAGGTGATTCTTAACTTAGCCATATAATATTACGCGACCAAGTTAAAATCACTGTATGACAAAATGTTCTGAGACTAAAGTGAGCTTATTAAATTTTGCCGTATAATAATATACGACAATTTTAAAATCACAATAACCCGAAAATTATTTCTCAGAGCCTCAAAGGAGATTCTTAAGTTTGCCATATAATATTATGCGACAAATTTAACGAACATTTTTTTTTCAATATTTTGTAACATTTAATTTATTCGGATTATAGTAGCTCACTTTTCCAGTTAACCAATAGTCAAATAAAATTTTAAACATCAAATATACAACAAATAAACTTGTAAAATACAAGAAAAAAAATTAAGTCACCGACATTTTTTTAGAGGGTAGTCTTTAAAAGTGTATCAAATAATAAAATCAAATAGGGATGTTGACAATATCAAAAAAAATTAAACAATTATTAGTCCGCAATTTAAATAATAAAAAAATATTAGACATGTATTTTTTGTTTGTGAATATAATAGAAAATGGCTGAGATACAACGCTTATAAGTTGAGTGTGGACGTGTGACGTCACAAACCGGTACAAACCAGAATTCAGCCAATGACTCACACGTTTTTTTTTATAAAATAAGGGTTTTTACGAAAATTTAATCCGTTAGTTGTCGCCACTGTGACAGGAGGCCTATCCTAATCTATAAATCTATGATACAGATAAGTTTCGGTGTTTGTCTATGAATGTTATCAATTAAAAATAAATAATTCTTGAATCAAACCTTATTCTTCACGTGCATATGGACAAACTAGTAAAATTAAAAAAAAAACTTTTTAAAAACAATCTTTTACTATTATTACCATCTAGCATTAAAGTACTCGTCAAGACGAATCAAATGAGCCCAAACTCGATGGGGTTGCGTTGTTTTATGACAGAGTTCCTATGGCCACCTTCCAGCTCCATCATCAGATCAGCTCGATGTCATAAAAATATTGCATTGTCATCCGATTTATACACGAATGCAACATTTCAGCTTAATCGGACAGCTGGAAGTGGGTTAAATTAAACTTGCAAGATTTCATTACAGACAGGTAATTAAAAGGTAAATAAAAACTTGGAAAAAGGTTGTACTCAGAGATTTGTGACAGGTCCGGACCTGAGGTCCTATTGGCTATCGCGAAACGACATGTAAAGCACTAGAATCCATAGACAATTTTGCGTACATTACTTGCTTAAACCTCCTCGTTAATATGAGTAAAGTAACAAAAGCAGCAATGTACATTGAAGTTGCCATCAATCGTAGTGGGTGAGAATTAGCCAATAGCCCCTCTGATGTCTCAGTGCTGCCTCCTAGTAGATGTTTTTTTTTTTTCAGAAAAACTCTCATTGTTAAGGGAAAAAATACGTACAAAGTACTTACGTACGTACACGTACGTAAACGTACGTTAACAAAGATGAATCTCTCACGAATCGTTTAGTGTGAAAAAATACGTGTCCAATATTTTTTATATATCTATTTGATGGACAAAATATTTTTTTTTAGTCAACATCCCCATTCTAACTTATTAATAAATGCAATATGAGAGATTGCATTTTAAGCGAAAAGCTCGCAAAATTCGCCCTCTGGCACCGGCGATATTTTTTGTTGCTCAAAATCTGAAAAAAAAAAAAATACAAAATCAAAATTTATTAAACACCGACCCGCGTGCACTTTGTAGCGCCCAGCATTTTTATCCGCTTTACAGTACCAGCACCTATGTGTTATTCCAGGGTCTAAGCTATCTCTATACCAAATTTCAGCTCAATCGGTCCACCCCTTTAGGTTTGAAAGAGTAACAAACATACATCCAAACATTCTTACAAACTTTCACGTTTATAATATAAGTAAGATTTAAACCTTCTTGAATCTAGTTTTAAGTCCATCTCGTATTTAAAACTATTTCTTATATTTTTTGGTATGCAATAATGAGTTATTCTATCCTAAATAATAGGAATGTTGACAAGATCAAAATTTTAAAAATACAATTAGTCCGTATTTTTAATAATAAAAAAAAATCGATACGAATTTTTTTCTTACAAATAAAATAAAAATTGGCTGAAATATAACGCTTATAAGATTCTGTTGGGACGCGTGACGTCACACCACTAAACAAAAATGTACTAGATTGAGTGGTGTGACGTCACGATCAAGCAACTTTAGTGCGTTGTATCTCCCACGTTTTTTTATCAGATTTACAAATAATTTTTTTAGTCAACATCCCAATCGTAAAAAGTGGCAAAAAGTGAGGCACTTGTAGCCTATTTGAATAAATTGATTTTGGAGTTGTAAGTACTTACTTTTATTTAGAGAGGTCCATTAACTTCGCAGTCGCCTGACAAATTCTGAAAAAAAAAATAAAAGTTAACTTTTTTAACCCCCGACGCAAAAATGACAGGGTGTTATCAAACGGGGTTTATGGGCGGGTATCAAACTTATGTTTGATTAATTTTACATAAAGAGATAGATAACACTGTTGAAACCCAGGGAGGTCTGTCCCGCCTTTTAGGTTTCGTTTGCTACCATCCACGGCATCGCCGCTTAACATCTCGCGAGATCGTGCTCAAAGACTAACTTATAATGAATTTAAAAATGTATATATTTAATAATACACAAAATATAAATATTAAAACTACTCAAGAGCTCTTATACAATTTGACACTCTCTCGCTCGCATTATTTCATAAATTTAGAATTATAAATTAATACAATTAACTTTTTGAAAATTCCTCAAGAGGGTCACTGCATAATATGATTTTTTAAAAGTGTTTTCAGTTTGATATATTAACAAATGGCATGGCGAGAAATATTTAAAAAAAAAATCGTTTCAAAAAATATCATCTTTAATTCATAACACTGGCTATAGGTACATTATACATTGCCAGCGAGTGACTTAAAGCCACTTTCCAATTACCGCATTTGGTGCCATAAATTATTAAATTAAATTGTCAATTATTTCGGTCCTAAACCATCAACCTATTTGATTAATTACTTATTGGCTAAACATCTTTAATTAATTGTTCAATCCTAGATTGATCATAAACCAGCGACGTGCAGATTCCTTCACGTCACCTTATCTGAGCCTGATAAGGTGCAGATTTCCAAGATAATGGTGAAGCACGTTTTAAACAGACTGCTGCGTCAGTCTTTACACGGACGCACACAACTAACTAAACTGTAAATGTGTACATAGAGATAACTAATATATAAGGTCAAGTTTTATGATAATAAAGTTAGACATCAAATATCATCCACACACCGTGGTTTTGATTCGTCTCACCCAGCACACTGCGACCACTCGCAGTGGCTATGAGAGTAGACGTACCGTCCTCTCACAGTACGGGCTCCGCTTGACCCACCCAAGGGTCGCTCCCGTACATTTGGTCCTTCGAGCCGGATACAACCAGCATTTAGTCCATCGACGAAGAGCTACTCACGGCAGCCAGCAGCCTTTCTGGACGTCGGCTACTACATACAAGACACTACAGGCCGCCAGTCAAGGAAGGGGTGACCACATACAGGACGCCGCCGCCGTTCGAGTAAACAGCGATTTCGGACTACAGCTACAAACAACTACGAACTACAACTACTACAACGACGACAACTACAAACAACAAGTAATCAACGAAGACTCAAGAACAAGTTCCAGTATACCTACCTAGAAGAAGTTCAAGGCCAAGAAACATGGAGTCGGTCACTGAATCTGCAAATATGCGCGGACAGCTGATTCGCGTCAGCAGAATGCGAAAAATGCTGAACTACGCACAACAGACGCTAGCAAAAAGCAAAGTGTCGCTTAGTTTATTGAATGACACGATCACGACCTTGCGAGAGCCTTGGTTACATATAGAGAATGCGCATATCAGTTTGACCGTAGAGGGGAAAGATTCACGTCATCAGTACTTCCGTAACAACGTTTACGAAGAATTAGAAGCTGATTACGATATGTGCATACAACAATTGATAAAGGCCATAGAAGAAAATGAGGCATCAACAAGTACCGGCGGTTCCAGAGCGTCGGTAAATTTGCCGAAAATCATCATACCTACATTTACTGGAAGTTATGATTCATGGAATTCATTTTACGACTTGTTCCTGAGAATAATACACGAAAACGATGCATTGACTGATACGGAAAAAATGCAGTATGTGAAAACGCACGTGCGAGGCGACGCCGCGAAATTGATAAGACATTTAACTGTCTGCGACGTAAACTATGCCACCGCGTGGGAATTGCTAACGAAGCGCTACAAGAATGAACGAATAATTACAAATAAGCACATTGACAACATACTGAATCTAACGAAGATAAACAAAGGAACGGCAGATAACTTGCGAAACCTTCACGACACAATCAACGAGAATTTACGGGCACTCAAGAATCAAGACGTGGATACCGCATCTTGGGATCCGTTTTTAACAAGATTACTCGGGCGAGTATGGGATGCGGAAACCAACGAGAAGTATGAACTGCAACTTCAAGAACCAGACAAACTACAAACGTTTACCGAGATGATGTGGTTTCTGGAGAGAAGATTCAAGAGTTTAGAGGCAGCTACTACAAAAAGAAGAAACTATCAAGAAGTACGCTACGAGCCAATTACGAGCTGCTGGTTTTGCGATAGCCAGGAGCATAATATCTACAGATGTATGGAGTTCAAGGAATTACCAGTCCCCGAACGCATAGAAGCTGTAGAAGAGAATAACATTTGCAAGAGATGTTTAATGCACGAAGATTCAACAGAATGTTATAGAAAGAAAGGATGTTGGTTCTGTGGCCAGAATGGTCATCATACACGACTACATGATGAGAACCAAGAAAATGAAGAGAAGATGAAGAAGCCAGTATCATTCAAAAGAACAAAAACAAGAGTAGTATCGAACCTGTCAACCAGTAAAAAGTCGGGTCAAGTTACTGCGCTGCTTACAACAGCGTCAGTAAAAGTAAGGGCTGTTGACGGCACGCGACATATATTAAGAGTCTTGGTCGATCAAGGATCCGAGGCTGCTTTCTGCACAGAGGAAGTAGCTAGATTGTTGGGGTATCCCCGGAAAAGTATTCAAGCAGAAGTCGTCGGAATAACGGGAGAGAAGCCGAGTATATCAAGATCATCGATAGAAGTCACGTTAGAGCCAAGATTCCCCAGCGATTACAAGCTTCCAGTTACGCTGATGGTTCTTCCGAAGCTAAACGACGCGTTGCCGCAAGAAACAGTACCGCAAATACATAAGCAATCAAGCCATATGAGAAACAAGCGAATTTCTGATCCAGAGTATAGCAGAAGTGGACCCATCGATATAGTATTGGGAGTCCAAGAATATAGCAAGTTTTTGTTGAATGGATTACTGAAGATGCAAAATGGAATAATCGCCCAAAACACAGAATTTGGGTGGATTTTGTCAGGAACGTGCACTGACAAGACGTCGACTATATGTCAATATACAGCGCCTCAAGTAACCCCCGACCAAAAGAAGAAAAGAAGAAGAAGAACAAAGTTAAACAACGAACAAAACTCCAACAAGAAGACAAACGATACAAGAACTATACATGAACAAACAAACATCACGAAAACTACGTATACTACAGAACAAAATATTTCTACGTCACCCGAACGACGCCGAATAAGCAAAAAGTACCAAGCCTGTCCACGAGCAAGATCCAAGGGTCCATGCCGAGCAATAAGGAACAGGAAGGATAAACGAAAGTCGCCTATTTGTTGGTCGAGAGGTGGCAAGACCATGCAATATAAAAATTGCATCGGTGAATATTTTAATCACAACGGCACACTGAACTCAACAAAATCACGTACTCAGCAAACTATAAAGAAAACATACGATACTACAGAAATTAATCAAACGGCGCCGCATCAGCAGTTGAATCATCGCAGCGGCGGAAACTACAGTACCAGAGCTCAACACGGCGGGTCCAGCGTAACAAGAGGTCCCGAGCACAGCCTGCCCAGCAACCAGAGATCCCGAGCAACACCAACCACAGTCCTGGTCCCGAGAGGCCCCAGAATGTTCAATCCTAGATTGATCATAAACCAGCGACGTGCAGATTCCTTCACGTCACCTTATCTGAGCCTGATAAGGTGCAGATTTCCAAGATAATGGTGAAGCACGTTTTAAACAGACTGCTGCGTCAGTCTTTACACGGACGCACACAACTAACTAAACTGTAAATGTGTACATAGAGATAACTAATATATAAGGTCAAGTTTTATGATAATAACATAAACATAACATAAACATAAACATATATTTATTAACCAAAAACAGTGTTTTACAATTCATCTCTATTTACTATTGGACCCCACACTAGGCCATAGCCTGTTTCGTGGGTTCCTCGAGGGTTCAGAATTATGCATTTTACAATAATATTATGAATCAACAGAAAAGTTCGACGACAGTACTAGTATTCTTTTATCTGTGACGACAGTTTTGGAAATATGTATATTAGGTATATAACTATAAAAATAAATATAATAAGAATAGTTACAGAGTTATAGGGCATACAGTTATGTGATCAACCTAAGCTCAACTAATGTGTATAATAATAATTATTAGATATTGTTCTCTGTTTATAACAAATATACTTTGACTGGCAAATTACTATTTAAAGTTATGATTTATTTTACTGCAATATTTTAAGCACATTCTCTGTATCGGCATAGGATAGTGACAGCAGCCATTTGTTAATTTTAAACTTAGCTTGGTTGTCTAATAAAGTTAGACATCAAATATCATCCACACACCGTGGTTTTGATTCGTCTCACCCAGCACACTGCGACCACTCGCAGTGGCTATGAGAGTAGACGTACCGTCCTCTCACAGTACGGGCTCCGCTTGACCCACCCAAGGGTCGCTCCCGTACATTAATAACACTGGCTATACATTATACATTGCCATCGAGTGACTTAAAGACACCAATTCTATTGAAGCGATGGAAGTCGATTGGAACCTGCGCCGCATTTGATGCTATAGATTAGCTATACATTTTGTATTAACAACCTGCCCGTTTCAACGGTATTCTCGCTCAGCACCCAGACGCGGATATATTTCAGGATAATAAGACTAAATTTTGTTATTATTTACTAGAATATTTAAGTTAGCAGTAGCAGATAAGTTTTGGATTGTATTATCTGTACGTTACTGTTGGTAAATAAAGAATAAGAATGCTGGCTATCCATTGCCAGCGAGTGACTTAAAGCCACTTACCAATTCTTTTGAAGCTATGGAGGGTGGCCGGAACCTGCGCCGTATTTGTTGCTATAGATTGCCTAAACATCTTTAATGAATAACACTGGCTTTACACATTACACATTCGCAGCGAGTGAGTTAAACTCACCAGTTCCTATGGAGCGATGGAGAGCGGGCGGAAGCGACGCGCGCGCGCTGCGTTGTGATGCTGGTGGGCGGGCGGGGGCGGGGGCGAGGGCGAGGGGGAGGGGGGACCCGACGCAGGGGGGGACCCTACAAGGAGGGAGGGGATGCCGCGGGACCCACTGCGACTGTAACATTACATTATATTATACATATGTATATAATTATATTACTACCCCCGGTAAAGTTTTCACTGTCAATTCTGTCTGAAGGTCAATTTAGCTTGTATAAAGTGATTAGTATTCCTCGCCGTCCTCGGCGAATAAACGGACAACTGCAAAAACTCAACTTTACAGGAAAAATAAAATACGATATTAAAACAAAAAAAACGGTCAAGTACGAGTAGGACTCGAGCACCGAGGGTTCCGTATAAACTTACGGCATTCTACGGAACCCTAAGGAAAAGTGGGTATAATATTATATACTGTAGGTTTTGATTCCCTTGCGAGTACTTGCGAGTTTGAAAATATGCGGCTAAAATTACTGTTTCTTTTGATTTCGTTGACATAGATGTTTGATTTTTGTACAGCTTAAAGTTATTATAAAGCTGAGTATTTGGTATGAATTTCAATTTAATACCTGTACGCGTTCTTGAGGAAAGGGATAGTAAATACAAAATTATTAAAAAATATTTTTTATATGATGTAACTAAAAATTTACAGTTTTCGTAATTTTTCCTGTGCCTGTGATTTAAAACGTTGCTGCGAACCAAATTTCAAGATTCTGAGTTAACGGCAAGTACCCTGTAGGTTTTGATTCCCTTGAGAGTAGTCGCGAGTTTAAAAATACGGCTAAAATTGCTGTTTCTTTTGAATGCGTTGAGATAGAGGTTTGATTTTATTACAGTTTAAGGGTATAATAGACCTTAGTGTTTGATATGAATTTCAGTTTAATACCTGCACGCGTTCATGAGAAATAAGGTAGTAAGTATGAAATTATTAAAAATATTTTTTTATATGATGTAACTAAAAATGTACAATTTTCGGAATTTTCCCTTTATCTGTGCTCTAAGGAATTGCTTTTTACCAAATTTCAAGATTCTACGTTCACGGCAAGTACCCTGTAGGTTTTGGTTTTTTGAGAGTAGTCGCGTGTTTAAAATTTCGGCTAAAATAGCTGTTTCTTTTGAATGTGTTGAGATAGAGGTTTGATTTTATTACAGTTTAAAGGTATTATAGGCCTTAGTATTTGATATGAATTTCAGTTTAATACCTGCACGCGTTCATGAGAAATAAGGTAGTAAGTATGAAATTATTAAAAATATTTTTTTATATGATGTAACTAAAAATGTACAATTTTCGGAATTTTTCCTATATCTGTGCTCTAAGGAATTGCTTTTTACCAAATTTCAAGATTCTACGTTCACGGCAAGTACCCTGTAGGTTTTGGTTTTTTGAGAGTAGTTGCGTGTTTAAAATTTCGGCTAAAATTGCTGTTTCTTTTAAATGCGTTGAGATAGAGGTTTGATTTTATTACAGTTTAAAGGTATTATAGGTTTTAGTATTTGATATGAATTTCAGTTTAATACCTGCACGCGTTCATGAGAAAAAGGGTAGTAAATATAAAATTATTCAAAATATTTTTTCATATGATCAAATTAAAAATTTATGGTTTTCGCAATTTTTCCTTTACCTGTGCTCTAAGGAGTTGCTTCGTGCCAAATTTCAAGATTCTGAGTTCACGGGAAGTGCCCCGTAGGTTTTGATTTATTTGGTAATGTCGAAAATTTGCTGAAATTTGCGACATATTCGACTATATCTTTTGATTGCGTTGGCCTAGAAGTTTGAATTTTTCACAGCTCTAAGAAGCAATGGACCTTAGTATTTCCTATAAATTTCAGCTTGTTACCTCCACGCGTTCCTGAGAAAAAGGGTCTTGACAGACAGACGGACGGACGGACGGACGGACGGACGGACGGACGGACGGACGGACGGACGGACGGACGGACGGACGGACGGACGGACGGACGGACGGACGGACAACAAAGTGATCCTATAAGGGTTCCGTTTTTTCCTTTTGAGGTACGGAACCCTAAAAACACTGTATTTAAAAAATAGTCAGTATACTGACCTGGCATGTTGGTGCGGCTGGCGGTGCCTGGGTCTAGCGAAGCGCAGGTTCAGTTCCCGCGCCGGGTCCAACGCGTACTTGTCCGAAGCGTTCTGTCGCCTACGTCTTAACGCTAAGGACAATTATACGATTATTATAACTATATATATAGCGAGTGTTCTCCATAATTAAAACAACAAAAACGGCACAACTCATATCTAATATTGTAGAGAATATCTCGACCACGGTTTTGGACAATTACAATATAATATAAATATTTCTGTACATTTCACACAGCGCCACCTAACCCCAAGCTAAGCAACTTAATGCTTGTGTTATGGTGGTTAGGGTAACGGATATAATATGCATATACTTTTCTTTTTTAAATACATACTTATAATAGATATTGAACCACCCAGACCAGAAACAAATACCTGTGGATCACACAAACATTTGTCCCATGCGGGAATCGAACCCACAGCCTTCTGCATTGCAAGCGGGTATTAGCCCACCGTGACACAGAGGTTGTCTGTATGTGTCCTTTAAGCATATAAGAAGGGTATATACAAATTTTAAAGGGCCGGCAACGCTTTGATTACACCTCTAGTGTTGGAAGGGTCAATAGGCGGTGGTAACTGCTCAACATCAGGCGGGCTGTCTGGTTGTTTGCCGCTCTATTTATATATAAAAAAAACTTGAGAGGTTTCAAGGGACACCCGGATGGAACGAAGTTCCTTATTCGATCAATGAAAATATCTGGCTTGCTTTCTATAAGAGAGAGACAGACAGACAGAGAAACATGCGCACGCCGCACAGCTTGCAATAGCTTACTATAGCAAAAAGTGTCGTGACAACTTTTCGTAAGATTTTTTTCCGTCTAGCTCCCTTTCACAACGCGCGATAAGGAACTTCGTTCCAAATATGTGTGGTCAGTTACCGGGCGTGAGGTTTTTTTTATTTATTTATATAATTAGTACGGCCTTAAGCAATTACACCAATATTATCAATGCGATCAAATAACAATTATTATACAATTACTACAAAAGATTAATATTATAAATGTCAAGAATTAAAATTAAATAAAAATTACAAACATGTCAAAAGAATAAAGATAAAAAATACAAACAATATTTGAAGAAATCATTATAAAATATCATTAACAACACCAAGCAAAATATATGCAATAGTCACGATACAATAGATGAAACCACATATCCGTCTTTCTCGCAAAACTTCAACAATTCAGACAAAATAACCTTCCACACATCATTAAATCAATCACACCTTGGACTTTCACACAGAAGAGTTAAACTTAACTTTACTTTTTACTTTTTTTTTTTCTTATTATAAACGCAGTGAGAACTCTTGGGATGGGTGACTTTAATGTCAAAGCATGACACAGTCCGGCACAAAGGTACAGCAAACAGCCTATGTTTTCTGAGCGACAAGTATTTGCCAGGAACATAGAACCTCCACAGCATTATATTAGTTTTTTCCTTATCTGCTTTTTGTGGCTTTTCGTATCACTGCGGCCAGAAATGTCCTATTGTGATCGCCACTTTGAGGGTGAGATAAACCCCGTTTGCGAGGCGTTATAGTTTTTTTTTTTTTATGTGATGAAGAAGAAGACGAGCAAGACGCTCTCCTGATGTTAAGAGATAACGGCTGCCCATAATCAGTACAGTGTTACCTAGGATTACACAATTATGTGAAATTCTAGGAGCACTGCACCAACGCTTCTTACTCAAGAGTCATGAGATGTTAAGACTCTTTAGCCCAGTAAGTTCGCCACTGACCCTTGCAGATTCGAGGAACTGAAGGATTTTCCTGGAGTTGATCTCTCCGAGCTCGTCTGGGCTAAGCTGGTGCTGTCCCAGAACGATGCCACGTATTCGCATCAGAGCTTCACACTCCCCTAGTAGGTGAAGAGGCGTTTCATCCGCCTCCTCACAATTATAATAGTAATATTAGATGTGAGATGGCTTAGTGGCGTTACCTACTGCCCGCACCAAGCGTTTTGCTTCGTCGTTCTTAACGAGAACTGGTCGCGTTTGGAACACTTTGCCGTCATCCGTGTTTCCCGAGCGGTACAACTTGGGTATCTTCAAGGCACGAGTGAATAGGTACCTTTCTAGGCATCTCTAGTGATCCATCGTCGACCGCATTTTCACTTTCCATAAGGTGGGATGTGGTCAAACGTAGGCCTATCTCGTACAAAAAAAAAAGGTAGCACTCCGGGAGTGCCGGCAGAAGTGAAAACTTCAATATTAACGTTGTGTTTAATTATAAGTATAAAAATACTATCATTTATGAGGTAGAATACAATGTTTATTTATTGCGCTATCGTACACAAATATGACAATTTATATGTTGTTATTTATAATATTATATCGTTATTTATATATTACATTAAATTTTATCTCTCAGAAAAATCAACTTTCATCCATAATTTCGACGACTTTTACACCATCGTTATTATCAGAATCATCATCGCAAATTTTTACAACTGATACAATTGGTTTATGATAACTGAAGTAAGAAACAAACAGTTTTGATTCGAACCTATTTAAGTAAAATATAAAAATATAAATATAAAATATAAAAAAAAATATCGGGCGCGCGCTTGTCTAAGCCCCCTGTGCCGCCTAAACAGAGCAGCACACTCAGGCACGGTAGAAAGAGTGGGAGATACTAGTTCCTCTCCCTTCCCCTCGATCTTACGCTTTTTCGATCAGCATCACGTGACCCTGACGCGAGTTTTAAAGTTTTTACCCATACAAAAAAAAGTGCTCAGCGCCGCTAAAGAAGTTTTCACTTCAAAAAGATAGGTAAGTTACCGGGCGTGAGGTCTGCAGAGTCCCAGCAGTCCCCGCTCCAGGAGGCGCACTTGGCCAGCCGCGGCTCTAACGTCGCCACCGGGATGCGGGACCCACACACTCCGGACGAACGCTAAGGAAATATACAAACTTAATCAATATTACTATGTATTTAATGGTTATAGATGGTGTATATAACTAATATATCAATGGATATAGGTGGTAATCCAGGAAGGGGGCGCCTGAAAAAGGTTTGTATGAAGTGTGTGTGAGGATATGCGTGCTAGGGGAGTGGATGCAGATATGACGGATGATAGAGTGGAATGGAGGAGAAAAACATGTTGTGCCGACCCTACCTAGTGTGGGATAAGGGCAGGAGGATGAATTTAACTGATATTTAGGGCATGTGGGACCCGCACACTCCGGACGAACACCAAGGAAATATAAATACTTATTAACATTACCATATATTTTACTTTATACAAGGGAGTAAAATGAGGAACAAGACGCTCCTGATGACCCTGAGTGACTTCCCCTGATGGTAAGAAATAACGCTGCCCATAACCAATCAGTACAATACCTCCCAGGAATTTACAATAATGTCAAACTCTAGGTGCACCAAAACTTCTCACTCACTTTTTACCGGGGGTAGACTTCCTTTGCAGGAGGTCGTCTAGGTGGGTACCCCAACAGTGCCAGTTATTCTACCGCCTGAGCAGTGATGTGCAAACATTACTGTGCACAGGTAGGAGGGCACTGTAGCTAGTGAAATTACTGGGCTAAAGAGTCTTAACATCTTATGACTCTTGAGTAAGAAGCGTTGGTGCAGTGCTCCTAGAATTTCACATAATTGTGAAATCCTAGGTAACACTGTACTGATTATAGGCAGCCGTTATCGCTTAACATCAGGAGAGCGTCTTGCTCGTCTTCTACTTCATCACATAAAAAAAAAAAACTCAAGAGTCGCGTCATAAGATGTTAAGACTCTTCAGGCCAGTAATGTGACTAGCTACAGTGCCTGTGCACAGTAATGTTAGCACATCACTGCACAGGCGGTACAATAACTGGCACTGTTGGGGTCGACCAACCCACCTAGTCGACCGAGTGCAAAGGAAGTCTATCCCCGGTAATCTATGTATTAAATTATATTCAGAACTCGATGTACCCTTTATCTTGCAATGATTTGAATTGATTTGTATACTCACATCTCTCAAGCTCTGCGATCCGTCGCCGGCGCCGGAAGACGAGTCCCTCTTAGAGCAAACATTGCCTCTGAAACAAACTGTACGTTACACTTGCTATACTTATATTATAATAGATGACATACTGAAGGATTTTGATGAAAACATCTTTAAACCTCTGTGTCGCGGTGGGCTAATACCCGCCTGCAACACAGAAGGTTGCGGGTTCGATTCCCGCATGAGACAAATGTTTGTGTGATCCACAGGTATTTGTTTCTGGTCTGGGTGGTTTTTCAATATCTATTATAAGTATGTATTTACAAAAGTAAAGTATATCCCATCAAAAACATAAATGTGAAAAGAGAGCCAAGTTCAATATTACGATGTATGTACTCATAGTTACCTATGATTTGGTAGTTGACTTCAACGACAAAAGAAGTGAGATATAAATGGGTGCCAAGTTCAATGGTCAGTCCTGAAAAATATTTACAACAACATAAAATATTTTATTACAACTTAAAAGATATTATTTCTTCTTATCACTTAGAATTAATATTATTTTGAAGCCTAAAGACTGACTTGGCCAGTTCTCATAATATACTAGGTAGATACTCTCTTAACTTTAGCTTGATCACTATTAAACGCACTTAATGCTAATTAGTGCGCCACCGTCTTTTATCGTGTAAATTAGTCCCCTCCATCCATTGGTTGTCTGGAAGAAATCGCTCTTTAACGATAAGACCGCCACATGTACATTGTAATTTTTAATTTTAATTATGTACTTATGTATTTTCTGTAACATTATGTGGTGTACAATAAAGTATCTATTGTCTTATCTTAATGATACTTCGTCGTATGGTACCCATGAGAACTAGCCAAGTCAAACATTGGGCTTCAAAATAATATTAATTCTAAGTGATAAGAAGAAATAATATCTTTTAAGTTGTAATAAAATATTTTATGTTGTTGTAAATATTTTTCAGGACTGACCATTGAACTTGGCACCCATTTATATCTCACTTCTTTTGTCGTTGAAGTCAACTACCAAATCATAGGTAACTACGAGTACATACATCGTAATATTGAACTTGGCTCTCTTTTCACATTTATGTTTTTGATGGGATATCATTGCTTTTTGTACAGTACTTTTTAGTATGTAATAGGTTTAAGACACCCAGTCATAATAAGATTAATACCAAATGATTATTTTATTGCACCTCCCCCCACCCCACTGCTCCATGGCACGGCCGTCGCACCGCGGCCCGTGAGCCTCGCCGTGCTTCGATATACCTATACCTATAATTAATTTAGTACTTATTTATATATAGCATTTATGTGCACTATTGATTTGAATATTGTACCTAATCAATTGATTTTTAAACAATACTAGTTACTGATAAATTTATCTATATTCACCCAGCTATCTTATACCTACCGCCTACTTGGATGGAAATTTAACTTTTTAGATCATCTGGAACTGGATTAGAATTTCGATCAAAAGAAACCTAAGCCGACAAGACTTGTAATGACGACGACTTGGCGGGGGCACTGCCGTGCCCCCATATACCGCCACATACCTATAATATTATGACTATACGTTACAGGTACGTAGGTATCTAAAATGTTTACACCAACTAGCACCTAAGGCGATATACCTAGTCAGGTCATAAGTATTGTCACACAGTAAAAACTTTTCTTTTAGAATGCTGGCCACAAAAAAGTTTATTGAATTCGAATTTCGAATTGTTCATGAAAATAAAAATGTATACTTTTTAGAATTTTACTCATTTTTAAATATGGAGTGGACGCTTAAAGAAGACCATGTTGCAGTTATTGCGTTGCATCGTTGCGGTTACGCGCCAATTCAAATTTTTGACATACTGAAAAATTTGAATATAACCAAAAGATTCGTTTATCGTACCATCAAACGATACAATGAAGACTCTAGTGTAGATGACAAGTCAAGAAGTGGTCGCCCTCGGTCTGTTAGGACTCCAGCAGTGATAAAAGCTGTGAAGGCGCGAATTCAAAGAAATCCCAAACGTAAGCAGAAACTGTTGGCCCTTCAGATGGGGTTAAGCAGAACCACGGTGAAAAGGGTGTTAAATGAAGACTTAGGGCTTCGGGCATATCGAAGAAAAACAGGACATCGTTTAAATGCTCGTCTAATGGACCTGAGACTGAAGAGATGCCGCGCTTTGTTGAAGCGGTACGCGAGAAAAAAATATCGAGAAATTCTTTTTTCGGATGAAAAAATTTTTACCGTAGAAGAGAGCTACAACAAACAAAATGATAAGGTGTACGCACACAGTAGTGAAGAAGCGAGCAACCGTATTCCGCGTGTCCAACGAGATCATTTTCCATCCTCGCTCATGGTATGGTTGGGAGTTTCTTATTGGGGCTTAACAGAGGTACATTTTTGTGAGAAAGGTGTAAAAACGAATGCAGTCGTGTATCAAAATACAGTCCTGACGAACCTTGTGGAACCTGTTTCTCATACCATGTTCAATAACAGGCACTGGGTATTCCAACAAGATTCGGCGCCAGCTCATAGAGCGAAGAGCACACAAGACTGGCTGGCGGCGCGTGAAATCGACTTCATCCGGCACGAAGACTGGCCCTCCTCCAGTCCAGATTTGAGTCCGTTAGATTACAAGATATGGCAACACTTGGAGGAAAAGGCGTGCTCAAAGCATCTCATCCCAATTTGGAGTCACTCAAGACATCCTTGATTAAGGCAGCAGCCGATATTGACATGGACCTCGTTCGTGCTGCGATAGACGACTGGCCGCGCAGATTGAAGGCCTGTATTCAAAATCACGGAGGTCATTTTGAATAAACTTTATTGTCATAACAATCTATGTTTTGTTTAGTTCATTTTGGTATATAAATGGTTACATAATAAATAAACTTGTTCCAATAATTTTATATTAAACATGTGACAGAATTTATGACCTGACTAGGTACATACACATTATTTTTATTGTAAACAATGTTAATATTATTACCTCTATGTTACTGAGCCGCCTTGTGCTGGTGAGTCCATATATTGATAGGTATTTACATAGGATATACAATTGTTACGTAGGTACCAGGAACCTATTTTTATTAGTGACTAGCTGTGCCTAGCTGATTTACCCGCTATACAGTTTGGTACAGTAGTGTTTATTATGTTATTCCAGGGGTCTAAGCTATATTTTTTATTATACCAAATTTAAAGTCAATCGGCCCACCCGTTTAGGCGTGAAAAAGTAAAAAAACATATATACATACGTACAGTAGGTATAAAGTTTGTATTTATAATTATATTAGTAGGAATAGTGGACTCGCGCGCACTTCGTAGTATCTAACAGAAAAAACCGCCTACACAAAAATTATAGCAACATGCAACATATATTGTTTTATGCGTTCCTAGGCGTCCCAAACTTTAATATCATACATTTTTAAAAAATTAATAATAATTTAAAATGATAAAAAAATACTAGTTTCTGATTTTTCCCTTTGTTACTACGACATTACCTATCGGGATGCCAAATTTCAGCTTTCTAGGTCATCTGGAACTGGGATATTACTTTTGATCTATCCCTCAGTATGTATTAACTTCACCGATTACTGGATGTTTATATCTAAATAACCGTTTGAGCTGTGTTATTGGAATTTGGAACAGAGATATAGTTCGTATATTTAAGTATATGTGCCAAATTTGACTTGTCTATGTGTAATAGTTTTTGTATAACGAGGGTGTAAAAAGTCGTCAAAACGCGCTTTGGACGGTTCGTGTAATATAACACACGGCGCGGTCGCTAGTTCCTTTGCTTGAACTTGGCTTGACTCGCTGCCGCGTGTCTAAATAAGTATTATATCCGTTATCCTAACCACCATATTACAAGCATCAAGTTGCTTAGTTTGGGGTTAGGTGGCGCTGTGTGAAACGTCCTGAAATATTTATTTTATTAATTTATTTAAACATCACCATTATTACATAGCTATACATATGTATATATCACCGGAAAACAAGTGAATTAAAGTAAAAATTTAAAAAACCCCCAACGCAATATGTAATTCACCATTTTGTGGTGGCGACCATCTTGGATTTTAAATTTGTCATAGTGTGTCGTTTTTTACTAGTCAAACCCTTTCATTTGATACCCATATTGAGGGGGTTGTGGAAGAAAAAAGTTATCCGCCATTTTGTAGCGGCGCCCATCTTGGACCGATTTCCACCAAACATGGCTATGAACACTCGACTAACTCTACTTTACTTTAATCCGTCGTTTTTGCTTCGGGGGTTTATAACAAGATTCGTAAATGCATTAATTACTGAAAAAAAATAAAATTTGATCTGAATTTATATCTGTAGAAGTTCAGAGAGACTGTGACTGGGACATCTATAGATAGAAATCATTTGGGTATAAAAACATTTCTGGCGCTTCGCCGGCCGCTCCCGCGTCTTGCTCGCTTTGCTCGCGCATTGTCGCAACTGTTCAAACCCAACCTTACCAATTGATTTCGGATTACCCAAATATCTATAGTTTATAGTTTGACAAGTCTGATTGAACCTAAGTGTATGGAAACAAGCATTGTCACTTATCACATCGATCAATTAGAGATTTACAAAAGCGTAATATTAAAAGCTCTGCGATTGGTCGAACCGTTTAGAATCTTACGAATGGATAATCCGTTAGTTTAAAAGATTACCATATTGATAAATTTGTGAGATGTGGGCGTAAAATAATACAATTTATCTCTCGTTTGGAATCCTACAAAAACACCAAAGTTTATAATTAAAAGTTGATTGAAATTAATAAACTTAAAGGTGAAGTGCTTAGAATCTTAAATAAGCTTCATAAGATTTTATTTATTCTTAAGCTTGTATAAGTTCTATAATACAATACCTGTTTTTTTTTTTTTTTTTTTTTTTTTATACAAGATAGGCCTACGTTTGACCACATCCCACCTGATTTTATATATACACAACCATACTGTAATTTTATTCTAATTTGATTTTAAGTTTACAAAATGAAAATCCATTTTTGGCCGTAATTTTAAGTAACTATTACCAAACTTTGTTAAGTAGTTAAGGGCTATGGATATTGAAAATAAAATAAATTTATTATACCTTGTTATATTCCGGTGACATCTAAATATATAAAAGGAAAGAGTGACTGACTGATCTATCAACGCACAGCCTAAACCACTGGGCGGATTGGGTTGAAATTTGGAACACAGATAGGTTTTATGACGTAGACCTCCGCTAAGAAAGGATTTTGCCACGCGAGCAAAGCCGCGAGCATAAGCTAGTATAATATCTAATATATAAAATTCTCGTGTCACAGTTTTCGTTGCCATACTCCTCCGAAACGGCTTGACCGATTTTGATGAATTTTTTTGTGCTTATCCGGTATCTATGAGAATCGACCAACATCTATTTTTCACCCCTAAATTTATTTTTTTATTTTTTAGACAAAATTTTTAATTTCTATTTTTTTATGATACAACATACAAAAATACATACAATCCTCAATTTTCATCCTTCTACGATCAACCCTTATTTTTTAATAGCCATTTTAGTAATTTAATCATTTTTCCTCTCCGGTCGAAAACTGATCAATCGTCATTTAATTAGTAATCCCCGCCAGATGTCTACAGGTGTCACTTCTGACCCAGTAAACAGCACGGAGTAGGGATGAGAACGAAGCCGGTCTCCTTTCTTTCTCACTCCCTACACAGTTGTCGGCCATCATTATTGTTTATGCATCAAGTGTAGTAGTAACGTTGACAATTATTATTTTGCTATCTCAGTGTAACTGGAAATTATTTATATGGCAAAACAACGTTTGCCGGGTTAGCTAGTATATGTATAATAATATACCTGTCTGGAATAGTGTCGAGTCTGGTTCTCTCTACGGCCGGACTCTGACTTTTCTCACCGCTGCGGGTCGACGAACTGAAAACAATCAAATTTTAAAGTTACATAATGAGCTGCGCCTAGCGGTTTTACCCACTGTACAGCATTTGTAATATTCTAGGCTCTAAGTTTTTTATTATGTGTTGAAGTAGAAGACGAGCAAGACGCTCTCCTGATGTTAAGAGATAACGGCTGCCCATAATCAGTACAGTGTTACCTAGGATTTCACAATTATGTGAAATTCTAGGAGCACTGCACCAACGCTTCTTACTCAAGAGTCATAAGATGTTAAGACTCTTTAGCCCAGTTGTCTCTATACCAAATTCCAGCTCAATCGGTCCACCCGTTTAGGCGTGAAAGAGTAACCAACATACATCCAGAATTCCATACATTTTATAAATATTCACGTTTATAATATTAGTAAAATATTATAACAAGCTATGCCTAGCGGCTTTGCTTGCTGGCCCAAAAATGTGAACTTGGAATGTATTCGACGACGTCTGTGGCACGGTGGGCTAATACCCGCCTGCAACGCAGAAGGTTGCGGGTTCGATTCCCGCATAGGACAAATGTTTGTGTGATCCACAGGTATTTGTTTCTGGTCTGGGTGGTTCAATATCTATTATAAGTATGCATTTACAAAAGGAAAGTATATGCATATTATATCCGTTACCCTAACCACCATAACACAAGCATTAAGTTGCTTAGCTTGGGGTTAGGTGGCGCTGTGTGTAATGTCCTGAAATATTTATATTATTAGTTACTATCAACACTACATAGTATAAACTCGAGCTCAAACTCGATGGGGTTGCGTCGTTTAATTACGAAGTTTCTATGGCCACCTTCCAGCTCCATCATCAGATCAGAGGGGCTATTATTGGCTATTTCTCACCCACTATGATTGATGTCACTTTGTAGCGTCCGTGGCCCAGTGGTCATACGACCGGCTTTTAATCCGGAGACCCTGGGTTCAAATCTCAGTGTGTGGCAAAAAGTTCGCCTGGACGCTACCGTGTTTCGGAAGGCACGCAAAACTGTGGGTCTCGACTGTTTCTTATAAGATATGTAGGAGGCAGTCGTTAGGTCATGTTGTAGGTCCTGTAGTAATCTCGGCGACCTGATACTGCAACATATAGGTTCGCCACACAACCTATAAATTGTGATTTGACTCTGACAGTGTAAGTAGGGTAACCTGTTCTGTTGGAGTATAAACCCCAATTATTATTATTATTTATTCAATGTACATTGCTGCTTTTGTTACTTTACTCATATAAATGAGGAGGTTTAAGCACGTAATGTACGCGAAATTGTCTATGGATTCTAGTGTTTTACATGTCGTTTCGCGATAGCCAATAGACCCTCTGCTATTTTTACACGAAACATATTTAGATTCATCTTTGGTTCAAGTAAATACAAGTGAGTTTATGCCGTTTATTTACAAAGATGCTTTGATCAATTCCATGTCATAATACGCTCTAATTGTCATTTGATTTATACCCCACCCCCAGAAATTTTTGCTCCCAGAATTTCACATAATTGTGAAATCCTAGGTAACACTGTACTGATTATGTGCAGCCGTTATCTCTTAACATCAGGAGAGCGTCTTGCTCGTCTTCTACTTCATCACATAAAAAAAAAAACATGCATGGGCGGGTTTATCGTACAAAGCGATGTAATATTTACCGTTTATCCCTGTGATGTTCTGTAGCATCATAGTAGACGGATGTTTCATCATGATTAAGTCTCACAGCTTCACCGCCACTCACCACTGAGTGGATTTTAACTGAAAACAATCAATCAATCAAATTCATTTATTGCACGAAATACATGTATACAAAATGGTAAATATAATATTATGCAATGGTCTCAATGAATCCTGCCTTAAAAAGCATGCAATTTTAGATTTATATTTACAAATATCAAACTAATATATATTATTAGCAACGAAATCAAGAAAGGAATTTCACTATCGCCGTGAATAGGACCTATTTTGACAGGCGACCATAGATTATCTGTGGTTTACAGTCTGAAAAAAGTAGTTCTAATGTGGCTCTAGCATGCCACACGGAATCCCGACAAAACTTCAGGAGTAGAACTGTCATCCCATACATTCACAAAAGTACAATGTATGGGATGACAGTTCTACTCTTGACATTTCAGCGGGATCCCGTGTGGCATGCTACGGGCCCTGATGGTCGTTTTTTGTACATGATTATTTTGTAAATTTAATAAAAAGTTTGTATTTTTTTTTATGTGATGATGTAGAAGACGAGCAAGACGCTCTCCTGATGTTAAGTGATAACGCTACCCATAATCAGTACAGTGCTACCCAGTGCACTGCGCCAACGCTTCTTACTCAAGAGTCATAAGATGTTAAGACTCTTTAGCCCAGTAATTGCACTAGCTACAGTGCCCTCCTACCGGAGCACAGTAATGTTTGCACATCACTGCTCAGGCGGTAGAATAACTGGCACTGTTGGGGTACCCACCTAGACGACCTCTTGCAAAGGAAGGCTACCCCTGGTAAAAAAATTCAATTGAATTTAGTTGTTAAAAATATAAATAAGTATAAGTTACCGGATTGTTGTTGTGGCGTATTCAGTTGCGGCCGCAGTTGTATCTCCAACCGACTGGACACGGTGGCGCCCTCCTCTCGCGCCGCGGTCGCTACCGCGCGAGACCGATGCGATGTGGATATACTCTGAAATCATTATTTATTTTTATTAAGTATATCTATGTGGACTAAATAAGCGAAATTGGTGTGACGCGGGTGCGGCCGGCGATGCGCCAGAACCGTTATGTACCAAAATTTGAAGTAGAACAAGTAGTAATGAGAGATAAGTGAATAAAGTGTGATTCAATTATATTTTTAGTGGTTCGTACCGTTGCGTCGTCGATACTCAGTAATATTTATTTATTTTTATTTGGTAAATCAACAGCTCTAAGTTTACAAAGTTAATAAGTATACAAAATATGCTCAGCCAACAAAGATTTCCACTGAAAGGTACATAATATCTACTATTTATATGTTGTAAATGATGATATTGTGGACTGTATAGGCGAAATTGGTGTGACGCGGGTGCGGCCGGCGATGCGCCAGAACCGTTGTGTACCAAAATTGTAGTAGAACTAAAAATGAGATATAAGTATCCGTAATTTGCTATAATTTATGTATACAATAAAGTCTGTATGACTGCAATAAATATATTTTATTTCAAGTGTATAAAGTGTGAATTAGACGTTGAAAAGCGGCTCAAAATTAATAGTTTTTTAATTATGTATTAAACTTAGGTCAGGCTTTGAGCACGATTTCGCGTTAACCGACGATGTAGCCGTACATGGTAGCACACTGCACCTAAAAGGCGGGATAAATGTGATACGTTACCGGCAGCGTAGCGGAGCGTCGTAGTGTGACGTCATCACCGCAGTGTCGCGCCGCTACGTTACGCATCACGTCCACTTTGTAACGTATGTTGTGGGACGATACGAAAAGAAAAATGCGTTACGCATCCTCACCCTCGTCCGCTGGGCTCATTAGCGGGTGCAACCTAACCTAACATACAATATGTGACACGTTACCGGCAGCGTAGTGTGACGTCACCGGCGTAGTGTGACGTCACCGCCGGAGTGTACGTTACGCATCACGTCTGGGTGTAACCTTTTTTTTTGGGTGTAACCTAACCTAACATATTATAATATGTGATACGTTACCGGCAGCGTAGCGGAGCGTCGTAGTGTGACGTCATCGGTTGTGTGTCGCGCCGCTACGTTACGCATCACGTCCACTTTGTAACGGATGTTGTGGGACGATACGTCGAACGATGCTTGTTGCATTAGTGGAGGCTTTAGGGGACGAATGTGACTGCCTGGAACATACATACATATAGATATTATTATATATAAATAAATAAATATTTCTGTACATTTCACACAGAGCCACCTAACCCCAAGCTAAGCAACTTAATGCTTGTGTTATGGTGGTTAGGATAACGGATATAATATGCATATACTTTTCTTTTGTAAATACATACTTATAATAGATATTTAAACCACCCAGACCAAGAACAAATACCTGTGGATCACACAAACATTTGTCCTATGCGGGAATCGAACCCGAAACCGTTTGCGTTGCAAGCGAGTATTAGCCCACCGCGACACAGAGGTCGTCAAATAATATGACAATAAATCTTCATTAAATGAAAACACAGGATATTTGTTGCAAAGGTGCAGATGAAAATATAATTTTTACTTGATTGAAAGAATTATAATTTGTCTCGAGTGCATGGGTAGTGGGGTCAACGGCCGAGAGAACGAACGTGTTGTCCCTAGCCGCTTATGACGTCACCAAGTAACGAACCAATATTCACAGCCATGTTAGTACTAGTACAACTACGGTCTCGCGTGATGAGCAACGATGCTATGGTAGCAGACTGTACCTAGAAGGCGGGATAAACTCCTCTTACCTATAGCGGGCATAGTCCAAGCCCGAGGCAATACTGGCAGCAAATGTGGGTAGGCTTCTATGCCAGGGATGTGGAGACAACGACGGGGGGCCGCAGGAGTCACAGGGGCCGCAGGGGTCGCAGGAGCCGGGGCCGCAGGGGCCGGAGAAGCTTCGGGGGCCTTGACTGGCTCTTGACCCTGGGAAATATTACACTAATATTATAAATGCGAAAGTTTGTGAGTTTGAGTTACTTTTTCACGCCTAAACGGGTGGACTGGTTGAGCTGAAAATTGGTATAGAGATAGCTTAGACCCTGAAATAACACATAAGCTATGGTACAGGGTGGGTGCAGCTAGTAAATGAAATGAAATGAGATTTATTTGTCATGAATTTTGGTACAATGTGATCTTAATATACTACTTTCCTGTTCCGACAAAATTCTACCTATTGAAGGCATACAAATATTTAAATACAATTAAATTTAAATAATATAATACTCATGCAATCAAATTGAAGTTAGAAAAATAATTAAAAAAAAAGAGTGTGTGTACTTATGTACACGCGTTAGAAGTTATACTTCTTTCGCGTATGGAAAAATAAATAATAAATTATTAGTATCACCGTCGTATATGAAATTGATTTAATAAAAACACCAAAATAATATTTATTTATTCACAGAACATAGAACAACAGGTTCTAAATTTAAAAATACTAGAATATACAACTTGAACATAGTTATTAATTTTCATGCATGCCACCTAGAACTAACTTCACGATGTAGAATTTAGGTGTCGGTGTGCGCGCGCATCGTAAAAATTCACTCTCATCATTTTTCTCTATCGCGCCAAAAGAAGTATAACTTCAAAAATAGTAACAAATAGAAATAGACATACAAATCTGGGCCTATAACCTGACATACCTGTTCAGGAGCCACGTGCCTCTGTGTGTGCTGTGTGTGTGTAGAATGTTGGTGTGTGCGTGCGTGGGAACACGACGACACTCCCGAGGCTCGGGCGCGGTGCTCCGGGGACTGAAATACAATCATAAATCCTTTCAACCAATAAATCATTTCAATTTTTGTTTTTTCTTCTTCTTTCCTTTATCTACAATCAGTACAACTTTTAGTAGATGTGTTGTGTGAATTGTTCTCAGTTAGAGTGAGTCCCCCATTGGGAACATCTCCTCGTCTATTTCAGCATTCCCTAATCTTGGGGTAGTACATGTTTGCGTCTCAGCCTAGGTGTATAGCTCATTCTGGTAAGCTGGGTGGCCAGGGTATTAGGGTGATTTCTCAGCCGCTGCTCATATGTTGCACGTGTTGCTACAATCTCCTCGTTGACTGTCCTCGCTCCAAGGTTAGAATGCACTTCACAGTTTTTGATATACCATGGCACATTGCTTATTGTTCTTAGTATCATATTTTGCATTCTTTGCAGCATTGATATATATTTTTTTCAAAAATTTCAAAAATTGTTTTTTTTAGTACATAATGGAGATTATAGAAAAATATTAAAGACGTATTTTTTTATTTGTAAATCTAATAAAAAACGTGTAAAATACAACGCACTAAAGTTGCTCGATCGTGACGTCACACCACTACATCCAGCACATTATTTTTAAGGACATTTGAATTTTCTAACTGTTCAGAGCGAGCTAAACACACACTTTTCTTAGTAAAAATTACAATAATACAATACAATACAATAATACTTTATTGCAAACCTGGTTACAAGAAATTGTTTCCTAAGTAGACAATACACATAGAGCTAAAGGTATACAATCGGCGGTGTTATCGCATAGAGCAATCTCTTACAGACAACCTGGTTGGAAGGAATATTGAGAACATGTATAGAGGCGGTGTGCAATACTTCTGGAAATAATGTTATCTATTGTTACAATAATTAGATAGTTTACTAATTAATATACAATATGTTTACAATATACTTGTAAATATAAAAATAATATACCTAACAAAACAATAATAATAATAATTTTGCCCGTCTGCACCTTGGCCCCCCCCAGAAATAAATCCTGGATCCGCCCTTGCATATTTTTTTTATGTGATGAAGTAGAAGACGAGCAAGACGCTCTCCTGATGTTAAGAGATAACGCTGCCCATAATCAGTACAGTGCTACTTATATTCCAGAATGATGTGAAATTCTAGGAGCACTGCACCAACGCTTCTCACTCAAGAGTCATAAGATGATAAGATTTATTAGTCCAGTAATTATTAAGTAAAAATCTGCAAAAATCAGGTTTCGGTTGGACAATGCTTTTAATTAAGACCTGTATGTACAGTCAACTACAAAGAGATGTATCCATGTTAGGCTTACAAAATGAAGTAAATTTTCAATTGCCATAATGAACTACCCTTGGTTCGTGACATTTCTAGTAGCAATCAAACTTTATATTATCATCGACTCGTTTAATATGCAACAATGATGTATCCCACTACTTTTCCTTAGGTGATACATAATAATGGCATTTAAAATGAATCAAATATAGTATAAGATTTGGTGGATACTGAAAATGTCACGAAGGGTAAATAATTTTTGCATACTAAAAGTTCCTTCATTTTGTAAGACTAACATGGATACATCTCTTTGTAGTTGACTGTTCCCTTAAATATACGATTTGTATTTGAAACGTACCTGCAATTGTTCCTGTTTCCACTCGTTATCGGTTGTTTCTTCAGAATCATCGAACTGTGATTTCCATAGCGACACCAAAGTCAAGGCACCTCCTTTGGTTACCTAAAAAAAGATGTTATGCATGTTAAAACAATCAAAGTTTATTTATTAACCCCCGACGCAAAAACGACGGGGTGTTATAAGTTTGACGTGTCTGTCTGTCTGTGTGTGTGTCTGTCTGTGGCATCGTAGCTCCCGAACGGATGAACGGATTTTGATTTACTTTTTTTTCTTTGAAAGTAGTTAGTCGAGAGTGTTCTTAGCCATGTTTGGTGGAAATCGGTCCAAGATGGCCGCCGCTACAAAATGGCGGATTACTTTTTTCTTCCACGACCCCCTCAATATAGGTATCAAATGAAAGGGCTTAACGAGTAGAATACACCCCACTATATAACATTTTAAATACAAGATGGCCGCCATCACAAAATGGTGAATTACATATTGCGTTGGGGGGTTTTTAAATTTTTAATTTAATTCACTTGTTTATTCTTCAGTTCATCATGATTATTGTTATATCAACCCCTTTAGCATAGTAAGACATAATATATATCTGTGGATCACACAAACATTAGTCCCATGCGGGAATCGAACCCACAACCTACTGCGTTGCTATAAAGAGTTTTGTTATCTTACCAGTTTAATAATATTATAGTATTAGCAACAAGAAGTTTTTCACCGTGAATAGGACCTCTTTTCACATGCGACCATATTTAATCTGTGGTCATTGTCTATAGATGGACAGAGACTTTTGATTTGTAATGGCGGGTTGTTATGTAAAATATTTTGTTTTCGTATTTGATGAAGTAGAAGACGAGCAAGACACTCTCCTGATGTTAGGAGATAACGCTGCCCATAATCAGTACAGTGTTACCTAGGATTTCACAATTATGTGAAATTCTAGGAGCACTGCACCAACGCTTCTTACTCAAGAGTCATAAGATGTTAAGACTCTTTAGCCCAGTAATTTTACTAGCTACAGTCCCCTCCTACCGGAGCACAGTAATGTTTGCACATCACTGCTCAGGCGGTAGAATAACTGGCACTGTTGGGGTACCCACCTAGACGTCCGAGTGCAAAGGAAGTCTACTCCCGGTTGTTTAATAATATTATAAATGTCTGCACGGCTTTTAATAGTATTAATACCTGTTGCAATGCGGATACGTTTTCATCGTCCATGACAGCGAATTGTGTGAAACTCTGGTCCGCGCGAGCTCGCGCCGCCGTACGACGACCGCCTGACAATAACACAAGTTACATCATTACTGGCCCAGCTTGATTATTATATGTCCGCGCGGAGGATATTGAAAGTTTTATTGCAACCTTATTTTGAATTAGTACTGGCAACGGGGGAGGGGAAGGGGAGGGGGAAGGGGGGGAGGGGAAGGTGGGAGGGGAAGGTGGGAGGGGGAGGGGGAGACTATGATAAATTTAAAATTCAAGATGGCCGCCACCAAAAAACCGCTAATTACATATTTTGAAAGCGCTGCGTTGGGGTTTTCTTTAAATTTTTAATATAATTCACTTGTTGCTATAGTAAGCTAGCTGTGCGGCGTGCGCATGTTTCTCTGTCTCTCTCTCTCTCTCTCTCTCTCTCTCTTATAGAAAGCAAGCCAGATATTTTCATTTCTATTTCGCATTGAACAGTGTGGTGTCGCGACGATTATTTTTGTTGAGTGTTACAGGTTTTTTGTAAATAATAAATCGTGTAAATCGTGGGAACTTCGTTCCATCCGGGTGTCCCTTGACAACTCTCAAGTTTTTTTTTTTAGTAATGATTTTAATTATTGTGAAGAGATTTGGAGTTCATCCACCTTTAAAGTGTTGGCTGATCTAAAATATAAATAATATCCACCATCTCATCCCATTCCCCGTCATATAGGTTAGTCTTTGAATCTATCTTGTGATGTTAAGATCGATATTAACCCGATGGTCAAACAGAGACGGCAAATATAATTTTTAAAATTTACTTCATGTAGATTCTACAAGAAAAAAAAAACGGTGCAGCAAAACGTATAAAACACATATTTATTTTCAAAAAGCCACTTTGAAGCAACCAAAAGATGCTAAATAAAAAAAAAAGTTTAGCATTTGATTTTGTACTGGCATCGTAAGAATTTTCAAGATTTATTTCTAAATTTTGTTAAAATTTGACCGTGGACGTTAGCAAAAAGAGAGGTGATTTTGGTAACGGAATAACACCCCTAATCATCTTGTAAAAATTTAAGATACAGAAACGCAAAAAAAATAATATAACAGCTTATTTTATGAACAAATAAAAATTTTAACCTCTGTGATAGAGGTGAAAATTTTTATAAGGGGCGAAACATTAAGGGTTGTAAATAAATCGCATCATTGTTTTTTTTAAATTTTACTCTGTCATATATTTTGTAATATCAAAATGAAATAAACAACTTTCTTGTAGAATTTGCTCTTTTTGTTTGAAAATAGAGTTAGTCAAGAGTGTTCTTAGCCATGTTTGGTGGAAATCGGTCCAAGATGGCCGCCGCTACAAAATGGCGGACTTCTTTTTTTTCCACAACCCCCTCAATATGGGTATCAAATAAAAGGGCTTAACTAGTAAAATACAACGCACTATGATAAATTTAAAATCCAAGATGGCCGTCACCACAAAAAGGCAAATTACATATTGCGTTGGGGGGTTTTTAAATTTTAAATTTAATTTACTAATTTTTAGTCTGTGGACGAGTCTATGGATGTAGAGTCTTGTTTTGTAATGGCGGGTTGTTGTTTTGTAAAATATTAATTGTTAAATTACAAATGCCTCCACGGCTTTTAATACATCATCATCTTCCTGCCCTTATCCCACACTAGGTAGGGTCGGCACAACACGTTTTTCTCCTCCATTCTGCTCTATCATCCGTCATATCTGCATCCACTCCCCTAGCACGCATATCCTCACACACACTTCATACAAACCTTTTTCGGGCTTTTAATACATATTATGTGTCTTTTAATACATATTATGTGTCTTTTAATACATATTATGTGCTTTAAAGTTTTTTCCGCTCGACGAACATCTAAGCTCGAGCACAGGCATATGCTGAAAATCAGCGCAGCGCATCCTTGCCACCATAAAGCTGAGCATATGCCTTTAGCTTAATTAGTATCACATTTCTTTTAATACTATTCCTTAATTTTTCTTGGATAAGCTTAATGTAAATTTAAATTGTATTTTTTGGCAATAAAACTATTTTTTTTAATACTTTTTACGGGTTTTAATACATATTATGTGTAAAATCTCACCTCGTTTGAAATGCGTGTCAGAATGTACGCTGTCCACATCGGCGACTATACGTGGACTCACGGCTTCACCTGTGACAAATAAATATATTATATTAATCTATATATCTATAAAAAAATCTAAAAACAGTCCAGAGGGGCTATTGGCTAATTCTCACCCACAACGATTGATGGCAACTTCAATGTACATATGTGTGTGTGTGTGTGTGTGTGAAATGTGTGGATATTGGTTGTTAAATCTGAGTATAGTATAATAATAATACGTACTTTTATTGTTGGTGCTAGCGTGCGCCAAATCCTGCACACAGGTAGGCGGCGCCGTCACCACACGCAGCCGGGCTAACGTGGGACCACCCCCTGAGGAAATAAATAAACATATTACTAAGGTATTCAATTCTATTCTATTTAAATACCTGAGGTACCGGGGGTAGACTTCCTTTGCACTCGGTCATCTAGGTGGGCACCCCAACAGTGCCAGTTATTCTACCGCCTGAGCAGTGATGTGTTAACATTACTGTGCACAGGTAGGGCACTGTAGCTAGTGACATTACTAGCCTGAAGAGTTTACATCTAATGACAAGTGGGAAGCTTGGCGCAGTGCACTAGAATTTCACATCATTGTCAAATTCTGGGTGGCATTGTACTAATTTTGCAACATGACCTAACGACTGCCTCCTACATATCTTATAGGAAACAGCCGGGACACACGAACACGAACCAGAAACACGAACTTTGAAGCTCGCTCTCAAATTCATCCCAAGGATAGGTATATGAATACATAATATATATAATCTAATATATAAAATTCTCGTGTCACAGTTTTTGTTGCCATACTCCTCCGAAACGGCTTGACCGATTTTGATGAAATTTTTTGTGCTTATCCGGTATCTACGAGAATCGGCCAACATCTATTTTTCATCCCCCTAAATGTTAGGGGTAGTCCACCCCTAATTTTATTTTTTTATTTTTTAGACAAAATTTTTAATTTGTATTTTTTTTTTGATACAACATACAAAAATACATACAATCCTTAATTTTCACCCTTCTACGATCAACCCTTATTTTTTAATAGCCATTTTAGTAATTTAATCATTTTTCCTCTCCGGTCGAAAACTGATCAATCGTCATTTAATTAGTTATTTATTATTAAAATCTATGAGAATCGGCCAACATCTATTTTTCATCAACTTAAATGTTAGGGGTAGGGTCCACCCCTAAATTTTTTTTTATTTTAACAAAATTTTTAATTTCTATTTTTTTTTGATTTAGACACGCGGCAGCGAGTCAAGCCAAGTTCAAGCAAAGGAACTGGCGACCGCGCCGTGTGTTATATTACACGAACCATCCAAAGCGCGTTTTGACGACTTTTTACACCCTCGTTATACAAAAACTATTACACATAGACAAGTCAAATTTGGCACATATACTTAAATATACGAACTATATCTCTGTTCCAAATTCCAATAACACAGCTCAAATGGTTATTTAGATATAAACATCCAGTAATCGGTGAAGTTAATACATACTGAGGGATAGATCAAAAGTAATATCCCAGTTCCAGATGACCTAGAAAGCTGAAATTTGGCATCCCGATAGGCATAGTCATAGTAACAAAGGAAAAAATCAGAAACTAATAAATTTTAATGATTTAATAATATTTTTAAATTTAATAAAAATTGTTAATTTTAAAGTATGGTAATTAACTTGCAAATTAAATATGATCCACCTTCCGGTTTCCGATTAAGCTGAAATTTGGCATGCCTGTATAAATTGGATGACAATGCAATATTATTGTAACATGGAGGTGATCTGACGATGGAGCTGGAAGGTGGCCATAGGGACTCCGTAATTATATGACGCAACCCCATCGAGTTTGGGCTTATTTGATTTGTCTTGACGAGTACTTTGATACTATATAGTAATCAGGGTCTGATGATGGAGCTGGAAGGTGGCCATAGGAACTCCATAATTAAGCGACGCAACCCCATCGAGTTTGAGCTCGTTTGATTCGTCTTGACGAGTACCTTTGTGCTAGATAGTAATAATAAATGCTTGTTAAAAAAAATGTCATGTTACCTACTATAAGTACAAACTACCTCTATGATTGATAATAATGGTATGGTAATTTTAAGTACCTATATACTTTTGTTATATTGTTTATGAGTCACGATAAGGAGTAAATACCTAATACCTATTCTATTCCACCGTCTCATGGCCGGTGCACCGGAAATAATTAAAATCAAATAAATATAAATTAAGTTCTAGTAAGCCCAAAGGGCTTGATAATTAATCTATATGATAGGGCTTACTATGACTATTTCATTTCTGATATGCGTCTGGTATTGGCTCAGTTATTTATTACATGTGGATTTTAAGAGCTTCACGTGAGAATAATATTATAACGAATGGAGTAGGTATTATACCACCTTTATTTTATTTAACCTTACTCTTATCAGTTTTAGTATACTTACATACAATTAAATGATAGGTATTTCGGACCACGCCAGCGCATTAGGTATACATCATTAAATTATGGATAAGTACCTACCTACTATTAAATTCTGTACAAAAAGAAATGATATCCTATCAAAAACATAAATGTGAAATTAGAGCCAAGTTCAATATTACGATATATGTATTATGTAGGTACCTATGCGTTAGTTGTTTGTTGACTTCAAAGACAAAAGAAGGGAGATCTAAATTGGTGCCAAGTTCAATGGTTAGTCCTGAAATATATTTATAACATAAAATATTCTATTACAACTTAAAATATTATTTCTTCTTATAACTTAAGATAAATATGTTATAGCTTGAGATCTGACTTGGCTTGTTCTCATATTGTATTATGCGAAATATTATAATTAACTTGCCTTCTAAAACTGTCTATAAAACTAGCCGCCGTGGAACATAGGGCTCTTTCGTGACTGTTTTTGTATGCAGGTATCTACTTAATAATATGTCGTATATGAGAACAAGCCAAATTAGATCTCAGGCAATAACATATTTATCTTAAGTTATAAGAAGAAATAATATTTTAAGTTGTAATAGAATATTTTATGTTATAAATATATTTCAGGACTAACCATTGAACTTGGCACCAATTTAGATCTCCCTTCTTTTGTCTTTGAAGTCAACAAACAACTAACGCATAGGTACCTACATAATACATATATCGTAATATTGAACTTGGCTCTAATTTCACATTTATGTTTTTGATAGGATACAACATACAAAAATACATACAATCCTCAATTTTCACCCTTCTACGATCAACACTTATTTTTTAATAGCCATTTTAGTAATTTAATTATTTTTCCTCTCCGGTCGAAAACTGATCAATCGTCATTTAATTAGTTATTTATTATTAAATTATTATTTATTATTATTTATTTGTATTTTTTATTTCTTATTATTTATTTATAATTTATTTATATGGCAAAACAACGTTTGCCGGGTAAGCTAGTATAAATATATACGTGGCAATGCTGCCAGCATTCTGAACACTCTGCCATCTGACAGTGGTTTGGAGCACTTGGATTTTCTGTAGATTGGCTTGTGGCCGATCTGTGGTTAATAAAAGTGTTCACAACTGCTGTAGTAGCTGTAGTATTGTTAGTTTGTTTTTCTCAATAAAGGCATTTGCCAGTAAAAAAAAATACAAATTAGCTTAGAAATATTGACATATAGTATTGTTGACAATAGAGCCGCCATTTTAAACAGTCGAGTGTAAACGTCGCCTCGCTCTCATTCTGTCGATAGTCATCGTCGAAGCAACATCTCTGCCACTTTGGTGATATTTTTGTGATTTGAAATTGTGTCGAATCTATGCTCAAATTATTCAAATTTTTTATTTTATTTTTATGTGATGAAGTAGAAGACGAGCAAGACGCTCTCCTGATGTTAAGAGATAACGGCTGCCCATAATCAGTACAGTTTCACCTAGGATTTCACAATTAAGTGAAATTCTAGGAGCACTGCACCAACGCTTCTTACTCAAGAGTCATAAGATGTTAAGACTCTTTGTGAAATATTGGACTTGTTTGTGAAATTTTTAATTCGCTTTGGTAATTTAGTCTGCAATAGTATAACATAAATATAGTCTCACCGGGTGCAGGAGGCCTAGGTTTGGTGCATGGAGGCACGCTCTGTCGCTCCGGTCGAGCGTTAGTGTTGCCTGTCACTGCTGATGTACTGGTCTCACCCTGGAAATAACGTTACATCATCATGTTTAATCTATTTATTTTATATTTATATACTGGCTGACCCGCGCGCACTTCGTTGCAGTCAATTCGTAAAGTCATGAATTTGGTGCACCCATTTAGACCTGTGATTTGGATTTCAATTTCCACGGAAAATATCCAGGGAATTCACGGGGTTTCTGCGACTTTGTGGGCGTAGAATTAGTAAAAAATATATATATTTTAGGACATTTCACACAGCGCCACCTAACCCCAAACTAAGCAACTTACTGCTTGTGTTATGGTGGTTAGGGTAACGGATATAATACTTTCCTTTTGTAAATACATACTTATAATAGATATTTAAACCACCCAGACCAGAAACAAATACCTGTGGATCACACAAACATTTGTCCCATGCGGGAATCGAACCCGCAACCTTCTGCGTTGCAGGCGGGTATTAGCCCACCGCGACACAGAGGTCGTCAAAAGCTGACAAACATCGACACAAATCGCTCCCGCTCTGGGTAGCGAAGAATATCGTGCTGGGTATTATTTATATGCAGTTTTGTTTCGTTACCGCAACAATCCTATTGAACAGTCCTATGTTCTTTCCCGTAACTCAAACTATATCCACACTAAGTTACAGTTAAATCGGTTTCGTGGGTATTAATTTCCATCACAAACTTTCCCGGAAACTAACAATCTCATTGTAATGTAAAGCTAAATCAGTTCAGCGGCATTACCCATACAAACTTCCACCTTCCCTTTCCCCTCTTAAGCATTGATTTCTTGGATTTAAACTATTCTGTGTCCATTCATATGACTCGAACAATCTCTGTACTAAATTGCAGCTAAATTGATTCAGCGGTTACTGATTTCCAATACAAAATTTGACATAATATTGAAGTGAGACTTCTTTATCGGCGTTGGAAAAAATTTACCGTCACATTTTTTCGGTTACGCGTCACATTTTTCAGTTACGCGCCATCTTTTGTTTCTTGCCCCTACCACGGTTGGTTCAGACGAAGAGTACTTTCACTTTCTCCAATGAACATGAATTTAAAAAATTTATAAATTTAAATTTAATTTAATTAACGAAGTTTCACTTCTTACGTGTGTAAACTAGTACACGCACACATTTTTTTTTCTTATTATAATTTATGTTAGGACTAACTTAATAGCGCTTATACAGCAGGAGGCTGTCTCGCTCCCACTATTTGATACATTTGAAATATCAATTAATTATTAACTTTTTAAAAATTCTTCAAGAGAAGCAATGATATTGCACACATTATAAAAGTATTATATATAAAAAAAGGCGTGGAGATTTTCCCTGAGGAATTTTCAAAAAGTTAATTGCATAAAATTACCTCTATATTGCAAAATGTATCATATCGTAAAAGCCGCAAACTTTTAGATTACATTATGCCCAGCAGTGGGCTACTTCTTTTTCTATTCGAGTAGAAATAATATTAATTTATTCAGACAAGATCCAAAAATTACAAAATTTTGATAAAACCGACAAAAATCTTATTAATTAAAAATGTATTATCTAAGTGTTTTTTTAATGTTATGAAGTAGAAGACGAGCAAGACGCTCTCCTGATGTTAAGAGATAACGGCTGCCCATAATCAGTACAGTGCTACTTAGGATTTCACAATTATGTGAAACTCTAGGAGCACTGCACCAACGCTTCTTACTCAAGAGTCATGAAATGTTAAGACTCTTCAGTCCAGTAATTTCACTAGCTACAGTGCCCTACCTGTGCACAGTAATGTTAGCACATCACTGCTCAGGCGGTAGAATAACTGGCACTGTTGGGGTACCCACCTAGACGACCTTCTGCAAAGGAAGTCTACCCCGGTCTACAAATATGCAGTAAACTTAGATCATTGTTTTAAAAAATCAATACAAAACAACACTTACTTTAGGATGCCTATCCGGGGATGGGGCGGGCGTCGTCCTAGCTTCCGGTTCCTTTTCCGCTGTCGGCTTGTCTGTCGCTGACTGTAACATAAACAATAACGATGTTGACTAAAAAAAAATTCTTTGTAAATCTGATAAAGTGAGAGATACAAGGCACTAAAGTTGCTTGATTGTGACGTCACACCACTCAATTTAGTACATTTTTGTTTAGTAGTGTGACGTCACGCGTCCTAACACTGTTATATATCTCAGCCATTTTTTTTTTTATTTGCAAGAAAAAAAATACGTTTAATTTTTTTTTTTTATTATTATTTAAAATTACTGACTAATTGGATTCTAAAAATGTTGACCTTGTCAACATCCCTATTATAATAACAATTAAATGTATAAATTAATTTGTGTATTTTTTTTGTATATAACGAAGTATGAAGACGAGCAAGACGCTCTCCTGATGGTAAGAGATGTTCCTTCGTTTGTCCGTTTGTCTGTCTGTCTGTATATTATACTATATACTCACATATCCGTTAACATGATGCCTCGGGGAGGCGGGCGTCCGTTTCTGTTCCTTGGCCTGTCCGTTTGTCTGTCTGTATATTATACTATATACTCACATATCCGTTAACATGATGCCTCGGGGAGGCGGGCGTCCGTTTCTGTTCCTTCGCCTGTCCGTTTGTCTGTCTGTCCGTATATTATACTATAATACTCACATATCCGTTAACATGATGCCTCGGGGAGGCGGGCGTCCGTTTCTGTTCCTTGGCCTGTCCGTTTGTCTGTCCGTATATTATACTATAATACTCACATATCCGTTAACATGATGCCTCGGGGAGGCGGGCGTCCGTTTCTGTTCCTTGGCCTGTCCGTTTGTCTGTCCGTATATTATACTATAATACTCACATATCCGTTAACATGATGCCTCGGGGAGGCGGGCGTCCGTTTCTGTTCCTTGGCCTGTCCGTTTGTCTGTCTGTATATTATACTATATACTCACATATCCGTTAACATGATGCCTCGGGGAGGCGGGCGTCCGTTTCTGTTCCTTCGCCTGTCCGTTTGTCTGTGTGTCCGTCGCCACAGCTGCCGTTTGTTCGGTCTCTAATCGAGGACGGGCTGAGCGAACCTGTAAATAAAATGGCGGATAAATTGTCATGTCAAACATATTTTGTTATGTTACGTCTCCAGCGCGTGTTTTTGTTCAAACATTAAAAAAAAACATGACAACATAAAAAAAAATCTCGGCGATTTTGATGTTTTTTTTTATGACAGTAAGCAAGCGAGCAAGACGCTCTCCTGATGTTAATAGATAACGCTGCCTATGATCAGTACAGTGCTACTCAGAATTTCACAATTATGTGCAACTCTAGGTGCACTGCACCAACGCTTCTTACTCAAGAGTCATAAGATGTTAAGACTCATTAGCCCAGTAATTTCACTAGCTTATATGAGAGTAACAAATCTAAAATTTAAAACGAGCGCGTCGCTAACAGTGCTTTCTATCACATAAACACGGTCACAATGGCCGCTTGACGACACGGTTTTGTCCAGTTGGTGGTAACTAGCCACGGCCGAAGCTTAATTTACTTACAAATATATAATAGTACAAGCTACATGCTATTGTGTGTATCAAAATTAAAAAAAAAAAAAAAAAGGTAGCACTCCGGGAGTGCCGGCAGAAGTGAAAACTTCAATATTAACGTTGTGTTTAATTATAAGTATAAAAGTACTATCATTTATGAGGTAGAATACAATGTTTATTTATTGCGCTATCGTACACAAATATGACAATTTATATGTTGTTATTTATAATATTATATCGTTATTTATATATTACATTAAATTTTATCTCTCAGAAAAATCAACTTCCATCCATAATTTCGACGACTTTTACACCATCAACAGAGCAGCACACTCAGGCACGGTAGAAAGAGTGGGAGATACTAGTTCCTCTCCCTTCCCCTCGATCTTACGCTTTTTCGATCAGCATCACGTGACCCTGACGCGAGTTTTAAAGTTTTTACCCATACAAAAAAGTGCTCAGCGCCGCTAAAGAAGTTTTCACTTCAAAAAAACCAAAATCCTTTATTTTTCAAAATTTACATTGTTTACAGGGTTTGGGGCTCTTCTTTTAAGTTACAATAATCTAGAAGAGCCCCCTCTTATCTGTGATCAAAAACAAAATGATTTGGTACTTAAAAACTAATCAACATTAACTGATGAAGTATTGTGATTACATTGAATATGTAATAAACATGCCCGTTTCATTGACAAACATCTTGAAAACAGGAATTTGTATTTCTTTTGTGTATTGTATGTCGGCGCGGAGGATATTGATGAGTTCTAGATTTAATACAACCTTATTTTGAATGAATACTGGCAACATAGTGGCCAGTGACACTCCTTGGGCAGGCCCATGACACTCAGTACGATTGTCGGAGAATAATTACCTACTACTACTACATTGAACACGTAACGTGCGTATACTCATCATAGTGTGTGTAAACTACGTAGGGTTGACACGAAACTCACTTTGCAGCAAGTGGTACGTTTTGTAACGACTAGATGGCGCTTTTTGCAATATCCGACAGGGCCCATAAATTATAATTATTAGGTACGTAATGTTATTTTTAGTTTTGAAATTTTTTTATTGTGGAAAATTAAAATGTGAAAAATACATTTAGGACCTATTTGAATACATTTAGGGCTGTTAATACATTTAGGACCCATTTAGAATCTAAAACACTTCAGATTCATGTTGGAATAACTGATTCGTAATCAATTATACACCGAACGATAACACCCAATTTATAATGTTATGTTATATCTAAAAATTAAAAATTATTATATACGCGCTATTGATTACTGCCAACTGCCAACCCTGTGCATGTAGCCAACTCGTAGACCACTTGGCGGGGAGGAAAAAAATTTGGCGGGGGGAGGTGAGTGTCGCTTCTTTACGTAGTAATAGATTCTATTCTTTGCCTTGGGTCAGGAGGTGGATGGATGACAGACATAATTTGTCAGAACGGTCGAGCAGTCGATTTATTATTTTAGTAATGATTTTAATTATTGTGAAGAGATTTGGAGGAGTCCATTCACCTTTAAAGTGTTGGCTGATCCAAAACATAAATAATATCCACCATCTCATCGTATTCCCTGACATGTAGTTTATTAGGACGACGTCTGTGGTGCAGTGGGCTGATACCCGCTTGCAACGCAGAAGGTTGCGGGTTCGATTCCCGCATGAGGCAAATATTTGTGTGATCCACAGGTATTTGTTTCTGGTCTGGGTGGTTTTCAATATCTATTATAAGTATGTATTTACAAAAGAAAAGTATATGCATATTATATCCGTTACCCTAATCACCATAATACAAGCATTAAGTTGCTTAGTATGGGGTTAGGTGGCGCTGTGTGAATTGTCCTGAAATATTTATTATTTTATTTATTATTATTGAATTTGAGTAGGTAGGTATGATTACATGTTTGTCAGTGTATGTATAAAGGTGTAGTAAGACTCACGTGTTCGTGCTGCGTGTCCGGCATCACGTGGTGTTCCGGCGCAGGCGCAGCCGCGGCACGAGCTCGCGGGACCGTCACCGCCTACGACACAAATACTTACTTATTAGGTACCTACATAACTAGTGAATTAAAAAAAAAAACATTTTAAAAACAAGCTTTTATCATTATTACCATCTAGCACCATAAAGTACTCGTCAAGATGAATCAAATAAACCCAAACTCGACGTGCGTCGTTTAATTACGGAGTTCCTATAGCCTTTCAGCTCCATCAACAGATCACCGTGTCATAATAATATTGCATTGTCATCCGATTTACACATGCACGCAAAATTTCAGCTCAATCAGAAACCGGCAAGTTGATCAAATTTAACTTGCAAGATTTGATTACAAACAGACAGATGAAAGTAAATAATAGCTTGTAAAATAGGAAGACTCTACACCAAATTTCTCTATACCAAATTTCAGCTCAAACCGCTACCCGTTACGGCGTGAAATAGTAACAAACATACATTTATATCACGGTAAAGAGATATTACAGTATTTTGACTCCCTAGAAGCGGTTGAACTCAAGGTCGCGCGAGTTTGTAGCGAGGTGGGTAGGGTTCGGTAGGCAGCGAGGTGCCGAATACACGTTATTACAAGCTTTATATTACTTTCACCTGTCTGTTGTCTGTCTGTCTGTCTGTCTGTCTGTCTGTAATCAAATCTTGCAAGTTTAATTTGACCCACTTCCCGGTTTCCAATTGAGCTGAAAATTTGCATGCGTGTGTAAATCGGATGACAATGCAATATTTTTATGACATCGAGCTGATCTGATGATGGAGCTGGAAGGTGGCCATAGGAACTCCGTCATAAAACAACGCAACCCCATCGAGTTTGGGCTCATTTGATTTGTCTTGACGAGTACTTTATGATACAAGACGATAATAATAATTAAAGCTTGTTTTTAAAAAGTATTTTTAAAATTTTATTGTGAACTACTTAAAATATCAAAAGAATTAAATACTTTGTGATATTTTTACTAATTCACAACCATTATTCGGAAGCTTACTGCATGAAAACGTGTATTCGGCACCTCGCTGCCTACCGAACCCTACCGACTTCAGTGCGAATCCGCGCTACCTTTAGTTCGACCGCTTCTACGGAGTCAAAGTACTAGATATCTCTTTACCGTGATATGGATGTATGTTTGTTACTCTTTCACGCCTAAACGGGTGGACCGATTGAGCTGAAATTTTGCATGCATGCATAAATCGGATGACAATGCAATATTATTATGACATGGAGCTGATCTGATGATGGAGCGGGAAGGTGGGCATAGAAACTCCGTAATTAAACGACGCAACAACATCGAGTTTGGGCTCATTTGATTCGTCTTGACGAGTACTTTATGGTAATAATAATAAAAGCTTGTTTTTAAAAACTTTTTTAAATTTCACTTGTGTAAAGACTAGCTTATGCTCGCGGCTCTGCCCTCGTGACAAAATCCTTTCGTAGCGGGGGTCTACGTCATAAAACCTATCTGTATTCCAAATTTGAACCCAATCCGTTCAGTGGTTTGAGCTGTGCGTTGATAGATCAGTCAGTCAATCAGTCACTCTTTCTTTTTATATATTTAGAAGACGAGCAAGACGTTCTCCTGATGATAAGAGATAACGCTGCCCATAATCAGTACATTACTACTTAGGATTTCACAATGATGTGAAATTCGAAGTGCACTACATCAATGCTTCTTACTCAAGAGTCACAAGATATTAAGAGTGTTCAGCCCAGTAATATCACCAGCTACAGTGCCTGTGCACAGTAATATTTGCACATAACTGCTCAGGCGGTAGAATAACTGGCACTGTTGGTATACCTAATTGACCTCCTGCAAAAATCTACCCACGGTAAATTCTTTAAAATTAAAAACGCGAATTGGCACTAATTTTGATCTCTTTTCTTAAAATGTAACACAAAAACATATTTAGTAACAAAATGTACAAATAGAATGGCATTTAATGATTAATTAAAAAAACATGGACGCACAAATGCATCAGCTAATGTCCAAAAACTTTATTTATTCTCACCGGAACTCGACTCGTAACTTTTTATGGAAATTAACGTAAACGCCTGTAAAACCAAATAATATCTTTTTTTATACATGTGGGGGAATTTTGGGGTCTTTGTCCAGCTGTGGGACAGTACCTATTGACTAGAAAAAAAGAGAAAAAGCTAAATTTTTTTTTAAATATTTCGTTACAGACTATAAAAGTGAAAATACTATGTTTTTTTTTTATTACTTTAATTTTTTGTACAAAATTTTGTTGCTATTTTCGGGTTTCAGCACCAATTATTTATATATTTTAGAAACATTTCTTTGTTAGTTTGCTTTCACAAAAAGAACGCCATTTCTGTTATTATGGGTTCTAAAATAGTTTTTTTGTGATATGTATATTTCAAAATGTACCGGCGAAGCACTTAAAACTGACATGACCCCTGCTACTATAATATTATGTTGTTTTTTCTTTAACTCAGCAATTTTTAAAATAAAATATACTTAGAAGAAGTTTATAATTTTTTTTATCAATATGAAAAAGAGATAGAGCTATTTCTTTGAAAAAACTAATTTTTGGGTTTCCGTACCAATTATTTCAACATTTTAGAGCCTTTATTGTATTCCAATATTTATTAATACATACATACAATCTACTTGATGGCCAATTTCTTTGTCAACCACCGTTATCCCGAAAAATATTTAAAAAAAATTAAAAAAAAAATTGACTCACGTCCTTCTCCCAATCATGAGGGTCAGCGTCCCTGATCCCGCGACGCTTACAACAACGCTCCAACAACGCTGCCAACATTTAGTCGGGAGCGTCAGCGTATTCAATGTTTATCATATTTATATAATAGTAAAGAGATTTTTTTTGGGTTCTGCATTCTGCACCAATTATTTTAATATTTACAGGCATGTTTTGTATGTCGAATTTTTATTAATATATAAAATCTATTTGATGGCCAATTTCTTAATCAACTACCGCATTCCCGAAAAATTTTACGCAATTTTTTTTCAAAAATTAAAAAAAAAAACAAAAATTTCAAAAATAAATTTGTAAAAAAAAAAAATCTCACATCCTTCTCCCAATCGTAAGGGTCAGCGTCCCTGATCCCGCGACGCTTACAACAACGCTCCAACAACGCTGCCAGCATGTTGTAATCGGGAGCGTCAGCGTATTCCAACGCTTGCACGTGCTCTAAGAACTGACGTAATTCTGACGGCAAGTGCTTTAGAAGGAGACGGTGGTCGTATTTCTCTTTCATCAGGCCGACCTGGAAAGATATTTATTTGATTTTAATACAAAGCAAATATAAGAATTGCCATTCAACGTGGCAATGCTGCCAGCATTCTGGGCACTCTGCCATCTGACAGTGGTTTGGAGCATGCGGATTTTCTGTAGATCGGCTTGTGGCCGATCTGTGGTTAATACAAGTGTTCTTTACTGCTGTAGTAGCAGTATTGTTAGTTTCTTTTTCATAATAATGACATTCGCCCCAAAAAGGCAAATGCAAAAATATGACGAAACTAAATAAGTATTTGCACAACAGATAATGTCAAATACAGTAAAAACTATCTTATATTACTTATCTTATTATTGACCTGTATTTAAAAATAAACTCTTCATTTCATTTCAAGGATAACGATTGCAGATTAAAAATCAATATTTCCACCATAGGCTACGTTGGTTTATACCCGAAAGCATTATTATTAAAGCTGATGACAAGGAATGTACATGTAGAACAGTGACCACAGATCGTCGTGCCGGCCCATTTCCTTGTTCTAAGGTCTAACTACCTATATACCAAACACTATCCCGATTGGTTCACCCATAGAAGTGACGGATAAAAACACTAACACATATTATATTAGCTCGTATAAGAAGAAATGCGACATTATTTTATACCCAACATGTGCACCTACGTTGTTTTATACCCATGCGTTCAATAAAAATTATAAAAATTGGATCAGGTATAAAAACCACGTCGCAAGTGTCACATACATAGGTATAAAACCACGTCGCAAGTGCAACAGCTACATCGTTTTATATCCAAACCGTCACTTTGGAAAGAAACAGCATATAATACCTGTTCTTTATCCTTAATCTTCCTCCAAGGCAGTTGACCATTGACAAACTCTACCAGCATGTAGAACAGTGACCATAGATCGTCGTGACGACCCATTTCCTTGTTTTTATGGGCGTTTATTGATGCGTAACGTACTGTGCCTGGAAGAAAAACATTAATTTTTTTATACAACGAAGTAAGAGGACGAGCAAGACGCTCTCCTGATGTTAAGAGATAACGCTGCCCATAATTAGTACAGTGCTACCCAGTGCACTGCGCCAACGCTTCTTACTTGAGAGTCATAAGATGTTAAGAATCTTCAGCCCAGTAATGTCACTAGCTACAGTGCCCTCCAACCGAAGCTCAGTAATGTTTGCACATCACTGCTCAGGCAATAATGTGCAGAAAACTCAATGGATAAATCTTTATTCTTTCTTCGTATTCCCTTCTTCATTATAGATATTCTTTTTAACAATATTTTTATTAATAACACACAAAAAGTTAATTATTCTGAATTCCTAATAACCTTTTCGTCAAGTTATGGTCCCAGACATTTTTTGTTCCTTAATATTTTCGTCCTTTATTAATGCCTATATGTTATTCCAGGATCTAAGCTATCTATATACCAAATTTCAACTTAATCGGTCCACCTGTTTAGGCGTGAAAGAGTGACAAACATACATCCGTCAGGTTGTGGGCCCAGTCATATTTTTGTTACTTTATATTTTCGTCATTTATCAACCGATTTTCAAAATTCTTGTTTTGTTCGATAGATAATTATTTCTAGTTTTAATAATATTTATGTTTGCTACCTCTAAATCCAGCGGCCTGTCTCGGCGGCCTCACTTGTCCCACGCTGGTTGTGTATTGTCTCGCCAAACCAAAATCCAACATGTAAACTTTGCGACTGTTGGATGGATGACGTCCTATGCTGAAGTTACTCTGGAACAATAGAAATAAACGTTTTAAACAAGTGAAATTAATAAGTAAAATTAATAGTAATTTAAAGTTTAAAGACTATCGCCAGTTCTGTCAAATAAATATTTGAGTATTTGAGTTCAGAAAGCACCTCTATGGGAAGAACAGGCAAGAAACTAATGGATTATTTTTCTTTTTTTGAATACTTACAGGTTTAATATCTCTATGGAGGAATCCAACTGAGTGTATAGAATCTATTGCTTTGAGTATTTGCAGGCCCAATCTGTTGACAAAAACAAATTATATTAAAAATGGGGTTTTATTATACCCGAAACTCAACCCCTCTCTCCTCCCATATAAATGTGGTAAAAAAATTCCAACTCTGAGGGCAGAAAAACAGGGGATGTTTTTTTTAACAGGCGTTGATTGCAAGAGTATACACGCACTAAAATTGTAAAAATAAAGCTTATCAAAAATTTAGTGATTTACTTACTTGCCTGTTTAGCGCCGCGCCGACTCAAAATTACTTAGGTTTACGTGAGTTGCAACCTTTTTGTTTATGTCTCATCTTATGTTTTGTTTCTTAGTTTATATTAATTTGTCTACATATAATATCAATGTAACTGACGCACATAAGTGCATTTTATATGCCTATATGGAAATAAAGAACTTGAACTTGGATATTTTGTGTGTCAAAGATGTTTATGCATGAATAAATGTTTCATTCATTCATTCAAGTAGAAGAATATTCCTCATCTGAGTGTGGTAGACAATGAGAAAGGTCCCCTGGGCTGAGCCCTGAGGGTTCCGCCCTTGAAGTTGCATCACGACGTAATTACGTCGTTATTCGTAATGTTCGGTTCAATTGAACCGAACATTACGAATACATCCTATAAACCCCCTTTGTTTACTATGTAGTTGTACTCGTACAAACACTGGGGTAAATAGTGGGTCACTACTTGGCTCGTTACGTCACCAGTAGCCAGGGACAACACGTCCGCTCTCGGCAACGGCTCGCACGAGGTCGTTGACCCCACTACCCGTGCACCCGAGACAAGCAAATGTCATTAGTTCATTCATTCACTCAAATACCACTACAGTATTGATGAAGTAGAAGAATATAATCTCACCTGAGGGTAGTAGACAATGAGAAAGCTCCCCTGGGCTGGGCGCGCCTCAGTTCTGCCAGGTTCCGCCCTTGAAGTTGCATCACGACGTAGTTGAACCGAGCGTTACGACCGCACCCTATGAAACGGCATACGTGCTCTTTGCCTGCGGGAGCAAACACATATGTATTTAAAAAAATCTCTTTATAATTTTGGCGCGGTCCGTAGGATTGGATTTAAAAGGAAACAAAAAAAAGGGGAAAAAAGGATCCGTAGGATTGGAAAAAAAATTGGAGAGAAAAATAATAGACGACATCCATATTCCTAAGATTATTGGGTTGACGCGCTAATTTCAACTTCAGCGGGGATATTCACTTATCCGTCAGGGAACCGAACCAAATACTGAATTGTCAAAAATGTATGAAATGACGTATGACGTATTGTTAAATCGATACGACGTAATACGTCTACATTTTTGACAATTCTGTCTTCGGTTTGGTTCCCTGACGGATAAGTGAATATCCCTTCAGAACGACCTGTTCCTGAGTCACCAAGTCTAGAACGCATCTAGATGATCCTAGAACCCTTATCTTGCAGTTTTATGAGCACTGCTACCTCCATTTTGAGCACCTGTTTGGGTTGACGAGCTGATTTCACCTTCAGAGCGACCTGTTCTTGAGTCACCAGGTATAGAACACATCTAGATGTTCCAAGAACCCTTACCTTGCAGTTTCTTGAGCACTGCTACCTCCATTTTGAGCACCTGTTTGGGTTGACGAGCCGATTCCACCTTCAGAGCGACCTGTTCTTGAGTCACCAGGTCTAGACCTTCGTAGATCTCGCCAAAACCACCCCCGCCTATTTTCTTTATGACCTGGTGGAGAAGAAACAATTTAGATATAATAACAATTGACAGGAGTCATCAACAAATTAAATATATTATAAGGGTGTGGACAAGGTAAAAAAAATTATCCGTTCATCTATTATTGTAATATCAGTCCTGTTCCATTCCCAGGTTATCTGTAAGAAATTGCCTAGTGCGATTAGACCGCCGATTGTTTACCTAGCATTTAGACAGCTCAGCAAGCTCAGTAAGTTTCTTTGTAATTATTTGGTTTGCAATAAAGTATTATTCTATTGTATTCTATAATTACTTCGTAATATTTATAAAAAAAAATATTCCAAGCAGAAGACTGAGCATCCAGTTAGTATTTCATTCATTTTTTATTATTAATATTAAACAGAAATAATAGTATATATTTTAGGTATTATAATATGTATTTATATATATATTTATTGTATTATGTATGTATAATAATATTATATGTATGTTATTGAATATTATATTATAAAAGTATTAATTTGAACACACCACCTAACCCATGGGAATTTCAATATTTCTCCTCTCCCTGCACGGTTGTCTGGAAGAGATCGCTATTAGCGATAAGACCGCCAATTGTAACACATAGCTTTTGTATTGTTTTAGTTTATAAGTTGTTTTTGTACATTTTCTTTTGTGTTCCAATAAAGGGTTATCTACCTATCTTATCTATCTATCATCAGAGCAACCACGACCACTCTGACAACAGTGTACGATTAAGAAGAAGATACTTTTTCTTTCTACAATTTTAATTTGTTTGCTATTTGTTGTATCTTATTGCCTCTAATTAGTGCCCATATCGTGTGTTTTTTTGTTTAATCAACATTAGTCATTGATGATGATATACCCTCTACCGTTCCTTGACCACATGGCCTGGTTGTAGAAAGTCTCTTGCCCCTAAAAAGTGTTCATAGGGTATTTTTTTCATTACACTATTAGTTACTCTTGGTATTGCCATGGTTTTAGAAGGTCCTTTACCTCTAAATGATTTCCATAGCGTGTTTTTTTGTCAGTTCACCATTAGTCACCCATGATAACTTACCTTCCGCTGTTCCTTGACCACATGGCCTGGTTGTAGAAGGTCCCTTGCCCCTAAAAAGTGTTCATATGGTGTTTTTTTTTTAACTTTCCATCGTTCCTTAACATGTCTGGGCTGCAGCAGGTCCTTGGAACAGTTTCTTTTTACCTGTTGACCATGATATCCTACCTTCCACCTTTCCTTGACCACATGTCCAGGCTGTAACAAGTCCTCGGTAGCCATGGTGAAGTGATGCGCTCGGCGGGAGGTGTCGCAGCGGGAGGAGGGGGACACGCGACCACCTCCGAAGTTGGGGAGCGTCCGCGACCTCAGCGGCGGGATGATGATGGTCACTGAGTGAGGTTACCTTCTACCATATGACCTTTCATTTGTTAGTCTTCTTCGTGTTTCGCTTCAGAACGCATGCATTTTTCTTTGAATTCTCCAATAATTCTGATGATATCTATGTTATTGCCTGAAAAGCGTGTCTTTTTCCATTTTACCATAAGCTACTCCTGATATCTTACCTTCCAATGTTCCTTGAACACATGGCCTGGTTGTGAAAGGTCTCTTGCCCCTAAAAAGTGGTCATAGGGTGTCTTTTTTTCATTTCACCATTAATCTCTCATGATATCCTACCTTCCACCGTTCCTTGACCACATGTCCAGGCTGTAACAAGTCCTCGGTAGCCATGGTGATGTGATGCGCTCGGCGGGAGGTGTCGCAGCGGGAGGAGGGGGACACGCGACCACCTCCGAAGTTGGGGAGCGTCCGCGACCTCAGCAGCGGGTTGGCTTGCACGCGCGGGACAGCGGCCTGTTCTCGCCGCTCTTCTCTCTAGAAATACAATTCGAAAACTGTAACATACATATAATTTATAAGCTAACACGTGGATGCGAGTCGTACGGTAGCTAGAGCGAGATCTCCCTTACTCAGATCTCTGCGCCATCTCAATGCACTGCGCGACACCAACACCTCCTTTGATATTGCTTTTGACAAATGGTCGACACTGGTACCCGCTGTCTTAAAATGTAAAATGTGATAAATGTAAGTGATGTATAGTCGTTTTTATCACTAAATAAATAAATAAATAATAATAATAAATAAATTTATAAGCTCCCTCCCTCCCCCCCCCCCCCCTTGGAGTCTTTGAAGAGCACAGAGGTTGGCCCAGTTTATCACGCAGAATTAATTGGTTCTGAAGATAATTTCAGGTCCTTGCGTAAGTTTGCGCACTCGTGGCACACCAGGCGGAGAGAGTACGAGTCATAGCTGACCGTTGAAGAAAGAAGACACGCGACGAAGAGTACCATTCGGCCGTCGACGTCTACAAGCCCTATTTAGGGTGAAGACGCTAAGTAGTAGGGCCCCTCCATGATGGAAGATGTATGGGAGTATGGCCGGGACTTTAATGGAAATAACAAGTGTCAGAGGCAAGTTCTGCGCGGGCCCCGCAATTCTGTTCGTACACCGCAGAGGTGGAGGGATATATAACCCATGCCTCTCCCCCGGGAGGTACGAGTATGCATAAAAGCAAAGCTCCTTGCTCCTTGTAAAAAAAGAAAAGGTGGCGCTGTATGAAATGCCCTGAAATATTTATTTATTTAGATATTCTTAATCACCTGCGGTACATTTCGTGTGGGTGGTTGAGCAGGCGCCTGCTCGGAGCCCGACCCCTGCGACGCGGTGTCCGCTGATGATGAGGATGATTCTGAAACACATCATCATCATCATCTTTACTTGTCTACATCACTGTGTATATTTTGCTCAATTTTTTTTAATGTAATAGGTGACAAACAAGCAGACGGCCCACCTAATGGTGAGTGGCTACCGTCGCCTATGGATACCTGCAATACCAGGGGTACCGCTGGTACGTTGCCTACCTTTCAAGACTCTATTCACTTGCCTTTTGAAGAGTCCCATGTTAAAACTGTTCTACGTACGTAATCTTTTTTTTAATTTATATTGAATAAACCTAAGCTAGCATTACACCAAGGCCAAATCGCCAACTTAGTTCTTTCTAATCAATCTAAATAATATTTTTAACGTAAAGGTTTCTAAGAATGTCTGGATGTATGTTTGTTACTCTTTCACGCCTAAACGGGTATTTATAGTAATTAAGTATTAACAAGTAAAATTTAAAAAAAAAACTTTTATTATTATTACCATCTAGCACCAAAGTCGTCAAGACGAATCAAATGAGCTCAAACTCGATGGGGTTGCGTCGTTTAATTACGAAGTTCTTATGGCCACCTTCCTCCTTCATCATCAGATCAGCTCCATGTCATTATTATATTGATTGTCATCCGATTTACACATGCATGCATAATTTCAGCTCAATCGGAAACCGGGAAGTTGATCAAATTAAACTTGCACGATTTGATTACAGACGACAGACAGACAATGGACAGAAAGTAAAAAAAAGCTTGTAAAAATATCAAAAAGTAAATTGTACGCATTAGTATATTTCAAAATTCATAACATGGGCTTGTGGAATTTTCAAAAAGTTAATTTTTTGAATTTATATTTCAAAATGTATCAAATAGTGTGAACGAGAGAGCGTCAAGCGGAGTAAAGCGTCTTAATATTAACTTACCTGATTTACGAGACTGATGAGGAGTTTGCTTCTTGTAAGAAGACTCCCTTTCGCACTTGGGCTCCTCCCTGCAACAAACCAACCAACAGTTCAACCCTGCGTACTGATAACACAACATTAGCGTACTGGTTCTATTGAATTCTAATCAAATTCTGACTGATACAGTGGGACTACGATCCTTTGAAAATAATAAATACATATAGGTAATAATACTTGACACGTATTTCATTTGTAATTTTAATAAAAAACGTGTGGTTTACTAAGAAAGGAAATATATTTATTTGCGACAAACCACAAAACGAAATTTAAGCATTATAATAATATCTTATCTTAAATTAATAGCGTACCTAGGTGTTTCAATAAAATCTTAGTATAATAATAATGTATGCAAAGGAAGGTGCATAATAATTGTAATGTGTAATATGGTACCAGGTTTTACGCAGAATAAGGGCCGAAACACATAAGCGCGTTGCGGCGCCGCGCCGCTGAAATCGGCCTGTTAGCCTAGTTAACGTGGTTACAAGCTGAGTCTGCTCCCCATAGCCAACAATTAATTAACAGGTAGGTAATACCTAGTATGCAAATTTATATTTATATATTTTTAAGTGGATTTTTTTTGGCAATAAAAAAAATCTTATTCTTAACGGGGGCTGGCAAATAAACCAGCAACACGTCGACCCATTGGGATCTAAGAAAAATGAGTTTGGGTGTGTATGAGTGTGTATGTTTGGTACTTCTTCACGTCTAAACGGGTGGACCGATTGAGTTGAAATTTGGTATAGAGATAGCTTAGACCCTGGAATAACACATAGGCTACAGTACAGGTAAATCCACTTGGCGCAGGTAGTAAAGGATTTAAAAAAAACAACTAATCTATCGTGGTCAACTAATTCCATCAAAACTGGTCCAGTTTAGTATTATCAATTAATTTATTGCTCTGTTTGCAGTTAATTTAACCATTATTGGTTTGTGAAGATTATCAATACTCGATACGTGTGACCTGTGACCTACATGTCGTTACACATTTAGATAACACTAGCTACGCCCAGCGGTTTTACCCGCAGTACTTATGTAGCCTGTGTTATTCCAGGGTCTAAGCTATCCCTATACAAAATTTCAGCTCAATCGGTCCACCCGTTTAGGCGTGAAAGAGTAACAAACATCCAGACATCCATTCTTACAAACTTTCAAGTTTATAATATTATAAGTAAGATAAGATGGTTACCAGGGGCGGATTTATTAATACGCCTGGTTTAAACTGCTACCATTTTACCGGGGGTAGACTTCCTTTGCAGGTCGTCTAGGCGGGTACCCCAACAGTGCCAGTTATTCTACCGCCTGAGCAGTGATGTGCGAACATTACTGTGCACAGGTAAGAGGGCACTGTAGCTAGTGAAATTACTGGGCTGAAGAGTCATCTTATGACTAGAGTAAGAAGCATTGTTGCTCATAGAATTTCACATCATTGTGAAATCCTAAGTAGAACTGTACTGATTATGGGCAGCGTTATCTCTTAACATCAGGAGTGCGTCTTGCTCGTCTTCTACTTCATCAAAAAAAATCTACGGCCGCATCATTGTGATATCGATATAGGAAACAAACGGCACCCATTGTACTTACGCAACAGCCGAGCACCCCGGACCGTTCCCAGGGCCCTCCCTGTTGAGAGGGGCGTGTAGGGCCCACCTTTATAAAGGCGAACGGTCATCGATGGAGGACTGGATGCCAAGGCTATGCCGATTCCCAGTCCTCCGTCACAAAGACGATGCGGGAGTTTTTAGTGCCGCCGAGTTGTTTAGTGGGTATACCTATATATCTCCCTATATATCTTTATAACCACCGTCGCTCTATTTTTATGGATTTCCTTTCCCTGCTTGGTTGTCTGGAAGAGATCGCTATTAGCGATAAGACCGCCAATTGTAACACTTATTTCTGTGTAATCTTAGTTCTAAGCTATATTGTTGTATTTGTGTGAACAATAAAGAGTTTCTATCTATCTATCTATACCGTGCACGGGAAGTCCCACATAACCCTCCCATACCCCCGGTCGGAGAGTATGCGTAATTCATTTTTTCTCGGCGATAAAAAAAATCCATTGTACGTGCATTCAACAGAAATAATGAATGATTAACTAGCTGCGCCCAGCGGTTTTACCCGCTGCACTGTAGCCTATGTGTTATTCCAGGGTCTAAGCTATCTCTATACCAAATTTCAGCTCAATCGGTCCAACCGTTTAGGCGTGAAAGAGTAATAAACATACATCCAGACATCCATTCTTACAAACTTTCACATTTATAATATTAGTAAGACTTAGTCAACGTACCTACCTTATAGAGCTAAATCAGTAAAAATTATTCGTGAATAATATCAACCTCGTAAATTGACTACCCCTCAAACCGAGCCCTAGTGGTACCCCGTTTTATTGCCGAGGGTTAAGTTATCTACCATCAATTCAAATTGAAAGCTCGCTACATTTTATACGCTATCTCTCCAAAGTGAATAAGCATGAAGACATTTTTCTTTGTACCTACAATTTAGGGTTCCGTAGCCAAATGGCAAAAAACGAAACCCTTATGGATTCGTCATGTCTGTCCTTCCGTCCGTATGTTACAGCCACTTTTTTCCGAACCTATAAGAACTACCTATATACTGTTGAAACTTGGTAAGTAGATGTATTCGGTAAACCGAATTAAGATTTTCACACAAAAATAGAAAAAAAAAACAATAAATTTTTGGGGCTCCCCCATACTTAGAACTTAGAACTGAAACTCAATTTTTTTTCATCAAACCCATACATATGGGATATCTATGGATAGGTCTTCAAAAATGATATTGAGGTTTCTAATATCATTTTTTTTTCTAAACTGAATAGTTTGCGCGAGAGACGCTTCCAAAGTGGGAAAATGTGTAGTCCCCCCCCCCCCCCCTGTAACTTCTAAATTATAAAAAAAAACGCGGCCAAGTGCGAGTCGAACTCGCCCATGAAGGGTTCCGTAACAGCAAGTTACATAACTCTTAAGTTCTTTAATTTTATATTTGAGTTGATTGAATGAAAGGTAAAATGCGATTTACGATTTATAACGTACCAAAAAAAAAACTAATTATTAGATCTCGTTCAAAAATAGTACGGAAGCCTAAAAAGTGAATAAGTATTACTTTAGTGTCTAATGTTTAAGAGACTAGTTTTTATTTTTGTTGCAAAGAATTTTTGATTTTGATTTTTAATTACCGAAATTTTATAAGTCGAACGGTTTTCAAGTTATGAATGCTTTGTCTACTTTTATGACAATATTTCGTGATAATAGAAGTGTAGTGTTGACATTTATCAAGATCGTATCCAAGGCTCCCCTGATGCATTGATTTATCTCTTGACAAAATATCGCCAACTTTTCTCCGTCTGTTTTTTTCAAAATATCGCCAAGTTTTTAGAATTTCTCCGCGGTTCTTTTCAAAAAAAGGTTGAAATACTTTAGGTAAATTCTATTATAGATAAAGCAGCGATTATGTTATATGTACCTATATTTTTTAAAATTACCCTTGTTCACCCTAAAAAAATAATACCTACCTATAGATTTCGCGCACTTCGACAAGCATATTTTTGCCGCTGTGCCTTTGGGATTATATAAGACTGCGTTTCCACCAGAGATGTGCGAGGATGCGTGGCGAGGAATGTGTTTGTAAAGAACCAATAGAATCGCTTCATTTACCACCTCGCCTCGGTCAGCACAGCTCTGGTGGAAACGGCTCAGCGGAGCTAGATTTTTTCGCATACAAAACAAGCGAGGAATGTGTACGAGGGATGTGTGCGAGGGATGTGTACGAGGGATGTGTGGGAGGAATGTATACGAGGGTTGTGATGCTGCGTTTCCACCAGAGATGTGCTGTGAAAATGTGTCGTGCGAGGATGTCTAGCTGTGCTGTGAAAATGTGTGGGGGTTTCCTATAAAATGTGCCTACGAGGATGTGTGAGGAGCGGAGCTGTAAAAATGCGCATTAATGTGTGGTGCGAAGATGTGATGCTTGTTTTGTATGCGCAAAAACCTAGCTCCGCTGAGCCATTTCCACCAGAACTGTGCTGACCGAGGCGAGGTAAATAAAGCGATTCTATTGGTTCTTTACAAACACATTCCTCGCTACGCATTCTCGCACATTTCTGGTGGAAACGCAGCTTAAAATTGGCCCCTAACAAACATTATGCCAAATACCAGCTTCAGACACTGGAGTCAATTGAGAGACGTGCCAAAAAGCTAATAGGTGACCAAAAGCTTACAGAATCTCGGCTGCAGAGCCTTGAACATCGTAGAATGGTCGCTTCGCTATCGGTCTTCTACAGGATTCATTTTGGAGAGTGTGCGCAGGAATTACACGAACTAATTCCTCCATGCCCATTCTATCGACGGACGTCACGGCAGACGGCAATGCGGCATCCCTACTTAGTGGCGCTACCAACAGCCCGCACCAAGCGTTTTGCTTCGTCGTTTCTAATGAGAACTGGTCGCATTTGGAACACTTTGCCGTCATCTGTGTTTCCCGAGCGGTACAACTTGGGTATCTTCAAGGCACGAGTGAATAGGTACCTTTCTAGGCGTCATACGTGATCCATCGTCGACCGCATTTTCACTTTCCATCAGGTGGGATGTGGTCAAACGTAGGCCTATTTAGTATAAAAAAAAAATATATTGTTAGGTATTCCAGCAAGTGAAACGAAAAATACAAGTCTACCTATTAGGGTTATAAAGCTAGGTCACACTTGGCTGAGTCCACTCGACCTTGAAGGCTTAAATAGCTGTTCTTGAGATAATATAGGCATTTTAGTGAAAAGGTTAGGGTTGAAAAAGGTTGTGCATAAAAATAATAGGGTTTGGACAAAGAGCTTTTAAAATTAAGGGGACCATGAATTATTCCCAAATATTATCGGCAATTAAAAATAAATGGGCCAAGCGCTATTCGGGCTACGCACAATATAGGCTTCCGTAGTACTGGCAAATCGAATATAAACTGCCTTAACTTTCATTAACAATAATATCTTTAAAACCAATAAATCTATCTCAACACTACAATGTTCTGTTTTCCTGGAAAGTTCATGGTTGAAACTATATCAAACGCTATAGTTTTTATAAAAGTTCATGGATGGCAAGTTTGAAAAACAGTACTTTAGATTTAAGAGGGGATGGGACTCCAAAAAAAGTTTTAAACTTGAATATTATATATAATATTTTAAACAGAAAACTAATTAAAATAAAATCTTGGAAACCCCTCCATAATTTAAAAGAAGCTATTCAACGACACACCACATGCTGAGATCAGGCAAAAAAAGTTATCCCCATCTTACATGTTCAGGAGGTACCCTTAATTTAATTTTGAATTATTTTCTTACCATCCTTATTACCCTTATCTTTGCAAAATTACACCTTTCTGTGACTTAGTTTCTCTGTAAAGCCACAGACAGACATACAGACAAAGACAAACTATGAGGCTTCCTTGTTGACTACAGAAGCCTAAAAAGGTTAACCTATAGATTAACCCTTAACTCCCGAGCGGCTCAATCGGGCCGCAACCACCCCATTTGAATTGAGGCTTTAATTTAAGAATGCTAGAAACTAATTCAATCCACCCCTGCTACAAAACAATCAAAGCGCTAGTAGCTGAGGATATAATGAATATTAAAAAAACAAGGCGCCATGAGATGTTCCCTACAAATTTTAATTCAAAATACATTAAATAAATAACATTTACAATAGAAATTCCTTGAACACTAGGTATTTAGGTATACAGTAATGGCGTAAGTAATTATTAATTAACCTAAATGAATATGACCTGAGATGACTCATAAATGGGATCACAATACTCTAAACAAGTTTAAAAACGTTTTAAAAACAATTTTTTATTATTAAAAATACTTGCTTTGCTTTTTTTTAGCTAGTGAAATTACTGGGCTAAAGAGTTTTAACATCTTATGACTCTTGAGTGAGAAGCGTTGATGCAGTGCTCCTATAATTTCACATCATTGTGAAATCCTAAGTAGCACTGTACTGATTATGGGCAGCGTTATCTCTTAACATCAGGAAAGCGTCTTGCTCGTCTTCTACTTCATCACATTAAAAAAAAAAATTACCATCTAGTATCTAGCACTCGTCAAGACGAATCATTAAATGAGGCCAAACTCGACGGGATTGTGTCGTTAAATTATGGAGTTCCTATAGCCACCTTCTAGCTCCATCACCAGGGGGTCTAGACAAGCGCCGATCGTTTGTCGCTATCGCTAAAAAAATGTACTGAGATGACATTAGTTATCGAAAAACAAACGACAACGACTGTCATCTCAGTACATTTTTTTAGCGATAGCGACAAACGATCGGCGCTTGTCTAGGCCCCCTGATCACCTCAATGTTATAATAATATTGCATTGTCATCCGATTTATACATGCATGCAAAATTTCAGCTCATTCGGAAACCGGGAAGTGGGTAAAATATAACTAGCAAGATTTGATTACAGACAGACAACAGACAGGTGAAAATAAATAAAAGCTTGTTATATTTGTGTTTTAAAGGGGGCGTTCATAAAATACGTGAGATGTTTAAGGGGGGGAGGGGGTCGATTCAAATCTCATCTAATCTTACGTTGGAGAGAGGGGGGGTCTCGGCAAATATCACGCAATTTTTTTTCTGATTGAAACAAAAAAAAAAATATTATTTTGGTCCATTTAATTCAGATTGTACATGCTTAAGATTTAATCTTAAGTGTTATCGTAATTTTAATAAATTTATTTTCTTTTTACAATAACAATCCAACGTGTTTACGTAAGAAACCCACATTTTGAAAAATCTCACGTGAGATTGGGGGATGGGGGAGGGGGTTGAATAAAATCTCACAACATCTCACAACATCTCACCAGGGGGGGAGGGAGGGGCAGAAAATTAAAAAAAACACCTCACGTAATTTATGGACGCCCCCAAAGGGCAAAGTTTGTGCAAGGGTAAATTTAAGGGCCAATGGAATATAAGGAAAGAGTGACTGTCTGACTGATCTATCAACGCACACCCTAAACAGCTGGACGGATTGAGTTGAAATTTGGCATACATGTAGGTTTTACAACTCTGCTAAGAAAGAGTTTCCGCATGCGGGCAAGCAACGAGCATAAGCTAGTACCTAATATATTATTATCAGTGGATTGTTTGTGTTTTTTTTTTTTGTAATTTTCATTTTGTTCATAATCCAATTTGTTCTAACATGTCACTAAAATATGTATCTTTCTACTGATAACTGATAATAAATACTTTTTTATTTTTATCTTTTTATAATGTTACACAAATATTATAAAGGTGAAAGTTTGTGAGCGTGTAAGTTTGTTACTACTGCACACCTAAACGGGTGAACCAATTGAGCTGGAATTTGGTATAGAGATAGCTTAAACCCATAATAGAATGACATGTAGGCTAGAGCACAGTGGGTAAATAGCTGAAATAATATAATTCAAAACCTTTATATTATACTAGCTGCGCCCAGCGGTTTTACCCGCAGTAGGTACTTATGTAGCCTATGCGTTATTCCAGGGTCTTAGCTATCTCTATACAAAATTTCAGCTCAATCGGTCCACCCATTTAGGTGAACAACAAAAATAAAGAATAACAAACACACATTACGTTCTTACAAACTTTTAGAATAGAATAGAATAGAACTTTATTCAAAATAAAAGAAACAGTTTTTCTAACTAGGAGCAAACTAAACTAAGTACAAAATAATAATTATGTAGCCGCGAAATGGTGCCAAATCAGCATGATACATACATTACACATAACATACACACATTGTTTACATTTATCATATTAGTGTAGGAAGTAGGATTGGTTGGCTTTTGACCACAATCTTATGTGAAGTTAAGACACAATGCAGCTGTAGATGATAGCAGACTAAACCTAGAAGGCGGAATAAATCCCTCCCGAGTTTTGCTGAACATCATGGAACACGGTCACAATGACCGTCGACAATCCCATTAGAACTTTTTGTGTAACTAAACTAATTTTAAATAAGTAGGTACAGTCAACTACAAAGAGATGTATCCATGTTAGTCTTACAAAATGAAGGAACTTTTAGTATGCAAAAATTATTTACCCTTCGTGACATTTTCAGTATCCACCAAATCTTATACTATATTCGATTCATTTTAAATGCTATTATTATGTATCACCTAAGGAAAAGTAGTGGGATACATCATTGTTGCATATTAAACGAGTCAATCATAATATAAAGTTTGATTGCTACTAGAAATGTCACGAACCAAGGGCAGTTCATTGTGGCAAATGAAAATTTACTTCATTTTGTAAGCCTAACATGGATACATCTCTTTGTAGTTGACTGTACCTACCTACTATTATTGCTCTGAGTAACCTAAGTGTTATTTTTCAAGGTCTAAGCGACCTACCAAATATGAGTACCTTTTTTTTTATAATAAATAGGCCTATGTTTGACCACCTTTTGACCTACTAAAAAAAGGTGACAAATATCTATTCATTTGTACATCCCTGCATCACTACATCCATTCTTACAAACTTTCTTGTTAATATTATGTATAAGTAGGATCTTGCAGGTATATTTATAAACCCCCAATTTTTGCCCTTTCTTGTAAAGGTCAAAAAGATTAAATTTAGCAATTTATGGAGTAAAATAATAATACTAGAACTAGATTGTGGTAATTTTATTCTAACAAGAACATCTTCAAATAAATTAGAAATCTGCAAGACCTATTTTTTCCGATTAGAAAATTTCCTGAACAGCGCATTATATGTCAAAAATAACACAATGTAATATAGTCTTTATATCTATTAACATAATGATTACAATAGCGTGAACAAGAAACGTATTGACTTACTTTAGGTGCGGCAAACGTACGCCTGACCACCAAATATTGATTGATTTTAATCCCATTTCATACGTAAATCAATGAATAAATATACAAATAAACAGTAATTTCAACCGAAAATGCTTCGCCAACAATATCATACCAAGTTTTACTTAGAAATCTTCAAAATTATTGAAGAAAATCCAAACTAAAATTAACGAGAAATACGCTAGACAGAAACGGCAATAGTAATGCGGCAAAATTAAAACCACTTTCTCGTGACATCCGTGCCGCAATCTTACGTCACTTTCAAATTCGATCGGGTTATTCGGAAACGGGATGAAATGTACAGAAAGGCAACCCACCCACTTATGATCGATTTTTACTCTACTACGGATGATGTTTTTTTCTCATTATACACATCTTCAGCTCAACAAATACATAGACTTTGTTTATGGATGGCTCCCACGCGAATAATATGGAGGAAAATCCACAAATACTCACCGAAAGTTTTACTGTGTCGTCCGGATTGACAGAGAACAAAATTAGAATCGCTCAGAACTCACTCAATAAACACTTTACGGATGTAGTCTTATGCCGAATATTAGTGTCGGACGTTATAAAACGCGCTGGCGACGTCCTTCGTCGCATGTCACGACATATTTTTGATATTTTACCGTGATTTTACCAGTAGAGAAACATCGATCGAGTAGCCATGACAGAAACAATTTTCACAGACTGAAGTTAGCGGCAGGCGGCAGGCGCTCAGCTGACGGACGAGTTTTTTTTTCCGAGTTGCGCAGTGAAGTTGACCGTGAGCGCAGTAAGGAGGTCACTGAACTTTTATTTTATGCAAATATTTTTTAATGTTTATATTTTTCTAGAATAACGTAAAATAATGATATTGAATTCGTTTTTAACCTTTATTTATTATATTTAGGTCAATAATATTATTATTCATTGTTGTGTCATAACTGGTAGAATAATACCTAACCTCTTTGTTTTCAGCACACAGAGTCGTACTAAGGACTACTTTTGGGGCATATTTCGAAAAATCTGATAACTGGTACAATGAAATTAGAATAAGTAAACTAGCGCCACTTTGCCGAATGTTAAAAATCATTTATTTTAATACATAAACCACGTTTTTTTGTAATTTTTCTGATATTATAATATTATGCCTGTTTCTATATGTGTACGTCTGTAAATACACTTACGAGGGTGGGTGTCAGAATGTATTTTGTTGCTATTGACTATTGATATCAGCTATCGATTGATTTATGTATCATCGTCGCAGCATTTGTTATTTATAGGTTAAACTTTGCAAACTGTTTTTTTTTAAATCACTTTACACTAATTCTCACACTGAAATTATAAAGCCGATAGTTTGTGTGTGAGTGTGTATGTTTGTTACTTCTTCACGCGTAAACGGGTGGACCGATTGAGCTGAAATTTGGTATGGAGATAGCTTAGACCCTGGAATAACACATAGGTTAACGCTGGGTGCAGCTAGTTTTCAATAAATGTTTCATAATATTTTACTGGGGGTCCTTTGCAGGAGGTTGACTAGGTGGGTACCCCAATAGTGCCAGTTATACTATCGCCTGAGCAGTGATTTTATTTTTTATTTTATTCAATTCACAAAATCCACAGCCCTTAAATAACTATTTTACAAGCATAATATTACTTAACTTACGGCCAATTACGGATTTACGGATTATTATGATGTGCAAACATTACTGCGCTTCGGTAGGAGGGCACTGTAGCTAGTGAAATTACTGGGCTCAAGAGTCTTAACATCTTATGACTCTCAAAAGAAGCGTTGGCGCAGTGCACTGGGTAGCAATGTACTAATTATGGGCAGCGTTATCTCTTACCATCGGGAGAGCGTCTTGCTCTTCATCTTACTTCGTTGTATAAAAAAATGTACGTTTAATTACCATGGTATGTGTGTGGGTGCCCAGTCGAGTTGCACCCGGCGGGGCGCGACCACTGACATCTTGTCGCCCTCCACTCTAAACTGTGACTGTATCTGTCTGTCAAACTGCACTGTAGGCCATTTGCGTGCGAACTTTTCCGTTTAGACTTTTTGGAGTTTTGTTACCTGAAAAAAAATAATACAATACAATACAATACTCTCTTTATTAGGACAAAAAATAACAAAATAGACTTAAAACTAAATTAAAGTACTAATATATAATGGGCGGCCTTGATACATAATATTATATTACATATATCATTTTTATTTTATTTAAAAATACGTTAATAACTTGTATTTTGTTGAGCTTTTAGCGATAAGACCGCCAATTGTTACATTTTTATATTAAAAATTGTTTTTGTATATATAACTGTGGTGTCACAATAAAGTATTTTCTATTCTAGTCTAATAACTTGTATTTTTCCCTTCGAATGCTCTTTTTCTTCGGGAGTCTTCTTTTAAGATAATAGATCTAGCATATGGGTAGATGAAATTTATATTCCATTGATGACGCGTGACCGTTTTTGATTTGTGTAAAACCAAAACTCTGAGGCGCTAGTTAGAACTTCGCGCACATATAAAGCGGGTGTCATACAAAGATCGCGTCCACTTTCCCGCGTATTTCAGCGTCCGTGTGACGTCGGCTTAAAGGTTGGTGCAAACTACTAGTTGGTGTAAAATACGAGCCGTAGCGCTATATCTATTAAATCGTGAATCACCCCCTATTTTTTATATTGGTACTTTGGCTGCAGTCTATAGTTAGTCTTTAGCAAAGTTTTTTTTACATGTAGCGTGTCACGATGAGTCAAACTAGCAAAGTAACTGAATTAGTCGACCTCGTCTGATCCGCTGCAGGTGGGGTATTTATTTTCAATCGTGGATAAATGAAACTGCTGGGCATAGCTTATGAAAAACAATTGATAGAGCTTACTAATAAACAAATGAAGCACTATAGTAGTCAAGAACCTCTGTTCTTTTGTACTTCTGGCCAAAGGTAAAATGCTTAAATGGTCGGTGATTATCATACTAGTAAGAGCACTTTAAGGATAAGTAGTCCGCTTTAAATGAGTATTTCTTACTTCACGCAAACCTTTTCACGAAGTAGCGCTGCGATTTTAAACCATTCGGGCTTGTACGGTACACTCACGTACGCTATTACCGAGTGTCTTATAAAAGCAGTGATTTAGCGTGTTTTTTTATACGAGTAAAAACGTATTACGCATACCCACCCATACGGGGGTATGGGAGAGTTATGTGGGACGACTGCAGGACGACTGCACGGGTATACCCAATAAAACAATTCGGCGACACCCCGCATCGTCTTTGTGACAGAGGACTGGGAATCGGCAGCGCTTTAGCATCCAGTCCCCAAAGTACAAGAAAGTGGGCTTACTATGGTGCTTCAGATCTATTTTCAGCATACACATTCCATTCATTGGTCCAACATTTCAACGTGATGACTGACAATGAACAAGAATATAATAAATATTTAATGGTTATAAAATTATAAGGGCTATTAACGATATGGAAATAAACTAGAATTGTTTCGATTGCATCTGTATTTAGGGCGATTTATTTATTTACCGCGAGTAGACTTCCTTTGCACTCGGTCTATTATGTGGGTACCCCAACAGTGCCAATTATTCTACCGCCTGAGCAAACATTACTGTGCTTCAGTAGGAGGGCACTGCAGCTAGTGACATTCTGCTGGTCAATTTTAACGACTTATGACTCTTGAATAAGAAGCGGTGGTGCGGTGCATTTAGAATTTTACATCATCGTAAAATCCTGGCCAAGCTGATTATGGGTAACGTTATCTCTTACCATCAGGAGAGCGTCTTGCCCGTCGCGTCTTCTTACTTTTTAACATAAAAAACTCGTATAAATCATTCTTGCTAGAAACCAGCGTTTCCTCAAAGTAGTAAATAACAATTTCAAAAACATCACAACAAAACTCACGTTAATTAGTAGTTTTAAATCTATTCCTGTCGCATGTAGGTGGTGTGGATCAGGTAGACTCTCATTTTAAAACGTTTGGCCTATATGCGCGGCCCAGATATGAAATAACGTTTGTTTATCGATGCTTGATGGGTTATGGAGTTATGGGTTTATGATACGACAGATTGAATATTAATAATAATAATTGGGGTTTATACTCCAACAGAACAGGTTAACCTACTAACACTGTCAGAATCACAATTTATAGGTTGTGTGGCCAACCTAGATGTTGCAGTGTCATTTCGCCGAGATTACTACAGGGCCTGCAACATGAGCTGACGACTGCCTCCTACATATCTTATAGGAAACAGCCGAATATAAAATCTATTGTCAGACTAGCAAGAAAACAAGTACATGTTTCCCGAGCGATAAAACTTGGGCCGAATATAATATTATAATCTATTATAATCAGACTAGCAGCTGCAAGAAAACAGCTCCGTGTTTTCCGAGCGACACATCTTGGGAATGATCAAAGCACGAGTGAAGGTAACTTTCTAGGCTTTTACGTGATTCGTCGACTGCATCTGCACACATCGTCATGGGATGTGGTCAAACGGAGGCCTATTTATTGTAAAAACTTAAAGCTCTACCAACGCGATTTTGAAAACCACCGTGAGTGGTGGTGTTTTTGAAACAACTTGCGCAAAATTCTGGTCACGCCGACGCCTGTCATTTTGGGACTTCACTTGCGAGACGCTCTGTGTCGCAATTTAGTTGAGTTTATTATATTAATGTATTTTATTTTATATCATTTCATTTAAATTTAATCCATCAAGAAGCAGAAAACCGTGTCGCCAAGCGCTCATTGTGACTGTATTAGGGCATGATGTGCAGTGAAGCCAGGGAGGAATTTATCCCGCCTTCTAAGTATAGTCTGCTGCCATCTACTGCCGCAACGTCGCTTAACATCACGCGAGATCATGGTCAAAGGCAAACCTATTATTATTATCAGCCATTTTTGTCCCACTGCTCGTCGCGCCATTCTGTTCTGTCTAGAGCTATGTTACACCAGGTAGTGCAATGCGAGTCCAGCTCGTCCAGCCAGCGTTTTCTGGGCCTGCCACGACGACGCTTTATGTTAGATGGTGACCACATTGTTGTTGTTTTGGCCCAACGATCGTCGTACATGCGGCAGATATGGCCAGCCCAGTCCCATTTCAGGCTTGCTGCTTTATGCCCCACGTCAACGATTTTAGTTTTGGAGCGTAGTATTGTGTTTCGTATGCGGTCTGGTAGTCTGACTCCCAAAATACTACGCTCCATGACTCGTTGGCAAACCCCGAGTTTGGACTTCTCTTTAGGCTAACCTATAGTGAATAAAAAACACCTGTTGAATCCATCTCCAGCTGAGTCTAAACATAGTCGGTTGCAACACTGTGACTCGAACAGTTATTGTAAACAATAGGATATTTCTGGACCAGAATACCGCAGATATCGTTAATGCGAACGTAATGGGGCAGATGAGAGTTTCAACTCCCATCTGCCCCACTTATACGCCAGTATACTTTATAAATAAATAAAATCACCTCCTCCTCCTAATTCACCGGGGGTAGACTTCCTTTGCAGGAGGTCGTCTAGGTGGGTACCCCAACAGTGCCAGTTATTCTACCGCCTGAGCAGTGATGTGCAAACATTACTGTGCTCCGGTAGGAGGGCACTGTAGCTAGTGAAATTACTGGGCTAAAGAGTCTTAACATCTTATGACTCTTGAGTAAGAAGCGTTGGTGCAGTGCTCCTAGAATTTCACATAATTGTGAAATCCTAGGTTACACTGTACTGATTATGGGCAGCCGTTATCTCTTAACATCAGGAGAGCGTCTTGCTCGTCTTCTACTTCATCACATAAAAAAAAAAAAAAAAAAATAATTTATTGACATTCAAAAATTACAAAAGTTACATAAAGACAAAAAAGTGTATGCATAGGTACCTATATATTGTGTACACGTAATTTTGCTGTCAATTGGCATAGACTCAGCTTAATGCTGCGTGAGGAAATCCTGCGCAGCGCTGGTTTTCAGCCTATACCATGCTCGATCTGAGATATTTGTCGAGATTCACAAAAAAATAGTCAATAAAGCGGAATATTTATAAATAGACACCATCGTCGTTTATATGTTTGCGCATAGTGTCAATTTATTAAAAAAGCCTAAAGTTGATGCCCCACAGCCGCAAGATCGCACGGGAAAGCAGGAAGTAATATTTGTAATGTTCGTATTCGTCCTGTCACAATATAAGCGAACGCAGACAGGAACATAACAAAGATCGCGTTTACGCGCGATATCGCGTCCGTTTGGCGTCAGCTTAAATGTCAAAAGCATTATTCGAATGATGGTGATTAAAAAAATGTACTTATGTCTCCTTAAATATCATTATAACCTCCGTCGCTCTATTTTATGTGTTTCCGTTCCCTGCTTGGTTGTCTGAAAGAAATCGCTTTTAGCGATAAGACAGCCAATTGTAACACTTATTTCTGTGTAATCTTAGTTCTTAGCTATATTATTATTGTATTTGTGTGAACAATAAAGAGTTTTCTATGTCTCTATGATAATACTACGAATATTTTTACAAGCTTTATATTATTACAAGCTTTATATTACTTTCACCTGTCTGTTGTCTGTCTGTCTGTCTGTCTGTCTGTCTGTAATCAAATCTTGCAAGTTTAATTTGACCCACTTCCCGGTTTCCAATTGAGCTGAAAATTTGCATGCGTGTGTAAATCGGATGAAAATGCAATATTTTTATGACATCGAGCTGATCTGATGATGGAGCTGGAAGGTGGCCAAAGGAACTCTGTCATAAAACAACGCAACCCCATCGAGTTTGGGCTCATTTGATTCGTCTTGACGAGTACTTTATGATGCAAGATGATAACAATAATTAAAGCTTGTTTTTAAAAAGTATTTTTAAAATTCACTTGTTTATTATTGTTTTATTTTATTTATTTAGAAGGCCGTGGATGATGATGATGATGCGGTTTGGTATCACCTAAACTAAATCTAAATATGTAAAAGGAAAGAGTGACTGACTGATCTATCAACGCAACGCATACTTAATTTAAACCACTAAACGTATCGTGTTTTATGCCGTAGACGTCCGCTATGAAAGGATTTTGCTACGCGGGCAAAGCCACGAGTATGAGCTAGCTATGTATAAAATCAGTGTATATTTTAATATACACGAATTATTAATAGGTGCACTCGTTCACTCACTTTCATAAAAATTAAATCCTAATTTGATTGATGTCTTTACTAATTATAATTCATCATACTCAAGAGTCGTTGCCAATCATAACAACTGACATACTTTCAAAGACAAAGACCTATTTTATTAGTACATCGCCCTGGGGTGCTATTCACAACTCTCGAGCAGGCGCAAGCTCTTCATGTTTCGTCTCGCCATCGCTTACTGTCAAATTTTACCAACATTTTGAACAAAACCTTGAAAACCCTTTCGTTCCAGTACGAAATCAAATGATACAACTTCAATTTTGATGATGATGTTTTTTTGTTACTCTTTCACATCTGAACGGGTGGACCGATTGACTTGAAATTTAATTTTTTTTGACCCTGGAATAACACATAGGAACAACTGTACAGCGGGTAAAACCGCTGGGCGCAGCTAGTATATATTATTATGATATTGTTACGAGCTGTAGGTTCTGGGATAAATAAAATGCGCCGATTATCCGACGATGACAATTTATTCTCGTTCAACAAATACAACTCTTGAATCACGTAGTACAATAGCCTCGTATAGTCGTAGAGTATAGCTTCGAATATCGCAGAGTATAGCTTCGAATTAGATCCGAACTGCTTAGCTCTCTAATTGGAACTGAACTATGCCGGCCGTATCCGCGCCTTTTATACTCGGGGTTACAAATTCGGGAATAATCTACAATGATCTAGTAACTAAACTTGTAAACAAAACTATAAATCACATAAAAATGTCAAAGTTAAAAAGGTAATATATTCACTAAAACTGTCACAATATTTCTAGATCATTCGGTAACACGCTCAATACAATAGAGGTACTTGAATGGGTCATTAACAAAAACTATGGTTCTCCGAATTAGACAATTAAGAGGCGCTCGCGTAAACATCCCTTATTTTTTTATGCTATGCGACCGGCGTGGGCGCAACACTGCCCCCTCCTAAGACGTGCTCGTCCCGAGCATCGTTAGACCCGTGGTACTGCGCCAGTCGATCAACGTGTACAACCTTCGGAGCTCCTCGTTGTCCCTTTTGTATCCGGTATGTGACGTCGTTGATTCTGGTTACCACACGATACGGTCCATCCCATTTTGCTTGCAACTTTGGAGACTTTCCTTTACTGCGGACAGGATTATGTAACCACACCAGGGAGCCTTCATTGAATCCGGGGTTGTTTGCCTTCCGATCGTAACGAGTCTTCACCCTCTCAGACATCTGCTGGCCGGATTGTCTGACGTGTTCATAAACATCGTTCATTTTATTTCGTAAGTCGTTGGCGTAGTCAGTTATACTGCACGGTGAATCCGGTGGAGTTCCAGTTAGCAGGTCTGCAGGCAGTCGTAGCTCTCGACCAAAGTTCGCAAAGGCTGGAGTGACACCAGTACTCTCGTGGACCGTACTCCGGTACGACAGAAGGAATGGTTGAATGTGCTTGTCCCAATCCCTTTGCCGAGTTTCCACTACTTTGGCCAGATACCTCTCTAGTGTTTGATTAAATCGCTCCACCATTCCATCAGATTGCGGGTGATACGATGTAGTCCTGGTCTTGTGGATACCCATCACTTTACATGTTTCTTGAAATATTGCAGACTCAAAATTCCTTCCTTGATCACTGTGAATTTCTAGTGGTACTCCAAAACAACAAAAGACTTCATGGACTAACTTGTCAGCCACTGTAGTTGCTTCCTGATTAGGGATTGCAAAAACTTCCGGCCATTTCGTGAAGTAGTCCATTACAACCATGAAATATTTGTTACCACTTTCACTCAGTGGAAATGGTCCTGCAATATCCAATGCGATACGCTCCCATGGTGCTCCAACATTATACAACTTCATGGCTCCCCTACTCCGTGTTTGAGGTCCTTTGACGGCAGCACAACTCGTACATTTACGGCACCAGTCCTCCACATCATCACGGCAATGCAGCCAGTAGAACCGCTCTCGTATCCTTAACAGGGTCCTTTTTACTCCCAAATGTCCTCCAGAGCATCCATCATGGTACAGCCGCAGTACTTCTGGTACCTTAGCTTTAGGCACAACCATCTGTAGATGACAACGATCTCCTCGAGCATTTTCCCATTTGCGGCACAACACTCCGTCTTTGATTACCAGACTCTTCCATTGCGCCCAATAGCTCTTTGTTGTAGTGCTGTTCTCGGCGACATCACTCCATTCTGGTCTCGAAGTACCGTCTTTCATCCATTCCAGAATTGGTTTTATGTCTGGATCTTCCTCTTGTGCACTCTTAAGATCTTTCTTCCATTCGTCACCCAGATCAGTTTTCAGCAACCTCACAGGTAATTTTTCCTTGGTTTCTTGTTTTACACAATGTTTACAGTTCTCGGGACAAGGCCTTCGGGAGAGTGCATCCGCATTTCCATGAGATTTGCCACTTCGATGTTCAGTCTCGAAATCGAATTCCTGTAGCTGTTCTATCCATCGTGCAACTTGTCCTTCTGGGTTTTTGAACTGTAGGAGCCACTTAAGTGCAGCATGATCGGTCCTCAGATGAAACTTCCTTCCAAGCAGATATTTATTAAAATGCTGCAACGTTTTCACTACTGCAAGTAATTCCCTTCTTGTGACACAGTAATTTCTTTCAGGTGGAGATAATGATTTACTGAAGTAGGCTATAACAACTTCTCGATCTCCTTTTCGCTGGGACAGCACACCTCCAATGCCAGTGTTACTTGCGTCTGTATCCACGATGAATTCATTTTCAGTATCAGGGTAGCCAAGAATCGGTGATTCACACAGACGTTTCTTCAACTCTTGAAAAGCAGCATCACAGTTCTCGTCCCAGTGGAATTGTCTCTTCTCTTCAGTCAATTTATGGAGAGGTCGCGCAATGTCAGAGAAATTCCTTACGAATCGTCGGTAGTATGAGCATAATCCTAAAAATGCTCTCACTTGGGTCTTGTCCTTTGGAACTGGCCAATCTTGAACGGATGCAATCTTCTCTGGATCAGTTTGTACACCTTCTGCTGAAACTACGTGGCCCAGGAAATTCACTTGGTGCTTGAAGAATGAACACTTCTTAGGGCTCAATTTAAGATTAGCCGCACGGATCTTCATCAGCACACGTTCTAGGTTTCGAAGGTGGTCTTCAAAGGAGCGTCCTACGATGATGATGTCATCCAAGTATACAAGGCACGCTTCTCCAATTAGTCCAACAAGCACCAACTCCATTAACCTCTCGAACGTTGCAGGCGCATTACACAATCCGAATGGCATAACTTTAAACTGCCACAGACCCTTTCCAGTAGAAAATGCGGTCTTCTCTTTATCCTTATGGTCTATTTCCACTTGCCAGTATCCACTCTTCAGGTCGAGGGTGGTGAACCATTTCATTCCTGCTAGAGTGTCTAACGTGTCGTCGATCCTCGGCAATGGGTAACTGTCTTTCTTAGTTATTTCGTTGAGTTTTCGGTAGTCCACACAAAACCTCATACTGCCATCAGCCATCCTTCTTCTTAACCAGTACGACAGGGGAACACCACGGACTGGATGAGGGTTCAATAACATCATCTTTTATCATTCCCTCAATCATGGCTTTCACTTCTTTTTCTTTTGCTACTGGTAGTCTTCTTGGCCGTTGACGAATCGGCAGCTCGTTGCCTGTGTTGATCTTGTGTTTAACCAATGCAGTCTTCCCGATGTCAGTGTCACTGGTAGAGAAAATATCTCTGTAATTATGGAGCATCTTCTCGGCTGTCGCAATTTCTTGTTGAGTAAGATCCTGACGGCAATCTTGTAAAAGAATTGACACATCAAATCCTGCGTTTGGTCTGCTGCCACTGGATGATTCTTGACATCGCCGCATCCAAACTACTTCATCACAGGTTCCCATCAATGTTCCTTTCTTGATGACTTGTTCTCCGTTACTCAGGTTCAGGACTCTCACTGAAGCAGTATCTGCGGCTTTAACTAACGCACGTGCCATCACCCAAGGTTGATTCTTGTTCAAGTTCTCGAGCAACACACATCGATGTTTATTTCCACTGTTCCTCGGTAAACGTACTGGTACGATGGTTTCTGATCTAGGTGGAAGTACAACGTTCTTGATGCTGTAAATCTCTCCTGACGATGCCCCCTCCATGAAGATTTCCTCGGATTCACACTTTAAAATCCCTTGGTTCACATCGATTTCACAATGATGATCCCGCATAAAATCCAGACCCAGGATGCAGTCATCCAATATATCAGCAACTATAACTTTATGTCTGAAGAACTTATCGCCTAGCTTCATCACCACTTGCTTCTCTCCTCGGACGGATATGTGTTGACCGGTTGCAGTGACCAGATGGATTGGCTCGCAGTTTTTGAAGTAGTCCCCAAGAAATTGATTTGCCAATTGGGAACTCACCACGGTTCGAGATGCTCCTGTGTCTATTGTCAGCTTACAAGATGTTCCGTTGATCTCGCCTCTAATGACCAGGCTATTCCCATCATGTGCTTGAGAGATCTTGATTTTAGGGGCTCTTATCGCACCAGCCAGCACCCGCCCCGCAGTCCTGGCTTTTATTCGTTTCCCTGCTGCTCATGGCGGGGGGTTTCTCTGTTCACCCCGTCTCCTTGTGCTGAACGCTTAGGGCAAGTCGAGCTCAGGTGACCTCGTTCTCCACATTTAAAGCATCTGGGGCTATATCTGTAGTTGTTGACCCGAACTGCTGGTGTTGACACAACCTCTCGTACACGAACTGCTCGATTGTCCGGGCGTCGAACTGCTTCTACTTCCAGGGCGTGAGCCAGGGCGGCTTCCAGGGTCTGATGGTGCGCCAATATAACAGCGGTCCTCACTCCATCGTCACGGATTCCATTCGTAAATGCATTAACAAGGTTTCTATTTTTCGATAGAGTTTCAGGATCTGACCGATGTGCCTTGTTAAACAGCGTCTCAATTTCTTCGGCCCATTCCTGCAGTGTTTCCGAGCTTCTTTGAACGCGATTACTTATTTGAGCAGCGTAGACGTTTTCCAGGTGTCCATCTCCGTAACGCGATTCCAACTTTTGAAGTAGTTGCTCGTAAGTAAAGTCTTCTCCCAATCTCTCTAAAGTCACTGTGGCCTTATCTTGAAGTGCAGCCACAAGCGCGTTCAGAGCTTGGCCGTCATTCCAGCCATTAGACTTGACGCAGAAGTCGAACTTCTTTCTAAAGGCTGTCCAGGAAGAGCGTCCATCAAACTTCGGAGGCTTGATTCCTTGCATCTGAGCCACTGGTACTGGTCCTAATGCTGCCAGACCTCCAGACTTCAGACAAGTTAAGTCCTTTCTCAGGTCAGCAATCTCCGAACCTTGTTCCAATATCAAACTCTCATGTTTATTGGAGCGTTCTTTCACGTCAGCAATCAGATCCTCATGCTTACTGACCTGTTCCTTGACATCCTTAATCTCCTGTCCGAGTGAAGACTGCAGATCCTTTATAAGTAGTGTTTGTTTCTCCAAAATCTCCTGCTGTTGCCGGTCTGCTCGTTCTTCTTGACGTTGAGCTTGTTCCTCCAACATTCGCCGAGTTTCTTCTTGACGGCGCCCTTGTTCCTGAAGCATTTCGATTAGTGTCGCCATGTCGAACGATGTGGCAGGTGCCGGAGATGCAGTACTTGCAGTATCCGTTGCAGGGTTCGACGGTTCCAACGACGAGGTCTCGACTTCCGGTTCGTCCAACTGTTGGGTTCGTCGACTACGCGTGCGAGCACCTTCCGAGATGTCTCTTGGCGTTATCGGCATCTTATCCCACTACTTCTGACACCAAATGTTACGAGCTGTAGGTTCTGGGATAAATAAAATGCGCCGATTATCCGACGATGACAATTTATTCTCGTTCAACAAATACAACTCTTGAATCACGTAGTACAATAGCCTCGTATAGTCGTAGAGTATAGCTTCGAATATCGCAGAGTATAGCTTCGAATTAGATCCGAACTGCTTAGCTCTCTAATTGGAACTGAACTATGCCGGCCGTATCCGCGCCTTTTATACTCGGGGTTACAAATTCGGGAATAATCTACAATGATCTAGTAACTAAACTTGTAAACAAAACTATAAATCACATAAAAATGTCAAAGTTAAAAAGGTAATAAATTCACTAAAACTGTCACAATATTTCTAGATCATTCGGTAACACGCTCAATACAATAGAGGTACTTGAATGGGTCATTAACAAAAACTATGGTTCTCCGAATTAGACAATTAAGAGGCGCTCGCGTAAACATCCCTTATTTTTTTATGCTATGCGACCGGCGTGGGCGCAACAATATGTTATGTTATAAAACACGTATTATTTTGTTACAAACTCTCTAGTCTTCATGCAGTAGGGTTTCTAGGTTACTTTTTCAAATTTTTGTTAAAATTTGACTGTAGGTAAGCAATGACGGGACGAGACATAGATTTTGTTGTGAATAACCCTTCGTTGCTCAATATCACTCTAAACCATATTTTTATCTGTCAAGAATTTCAGAAGATCTCGTATTTTCAACGCTCTTGCTAAATAGTCGTAAATTATTTCTTTATTGGCTATCTAACTGGAATGTACCTGTCGTGAGATAACTCTTTCATCAAACGAATTAGCAGACAGGATGAAAGTATCATTAACACTACAAAGTATAAAATAAAGTTGCTTCCCGCCTTTGTCTGTCCTTATGCTTAAATCTTCAAAACTACGCAACGGATTTTGATGCGGTTTTCATTAATAGATAGAGTGATTCAAGAGAAAGGTTTATATGTATAATACATGCATAATATAGTAGAGAAACACTGATAATTTTCTGTTAGACGCAACAAGGTGCGGGACACTAGTTATGTAGTAGTAATTTTAAAATAATCTACTTTCAGTTTACTTATCTTCAATGGAAAACAAATAAATAAAATTTCGCTAAAGTTCACGCCCCCCCCCCCCCCCCCCCCCCCCCCGCCGAAAATGTCCATAAATTATTTTCTATAAATTTCAGCTTGTTACCTCCACGCGTTACTGAGAAAAAGGGTCTTGACAGACAGACGGACGGACGGACTGACGGACAACAAAGTGATCCTATAAGGGTTCCGTTTTTTCCTTTTAAGGTACGGAACCTTAAAAAGGAAGAAAAAGGGAAAAAAGGAAGGAAGGGGAAAGGGTTAGGGGTAGGTAGTAGAAATTAGTAGTTTATTAGGTCTGGTGAAATTGGAGCTTAGGTTAACTTGTTATTGGTACTCAAACTTCAAAAGAAGTTGATATTCAAGTTCTTATTATGTTTTCGTGTGGTACTTGACTCAGCTAAATGCACAGACAGAACGAGCTGTCAAATAAATTGCAATGTTTTGTTCCAGATACAGCTGACATAAATAACTCGGAGAATATAAAGTCGGTGGTTCGTTGGTCTTTAATGTGTCGTGCCATTTTGGATGGCTCTTCCTGTAAGTCATCAAGAGCAAGGAAGAGGAAAAAGTTGAGGTCTTAGATTCCCTTAGATTTTATTTTAATCTAAGGTTGAGGCCATTTCTATGCCGTGTCATTTTTGCTAGCTGTGCCCAGCGATTTTGTTCACTGAAAAGTAAACTATGTATCAAAGCTGCGCATATACCAAATTTAAGCTACAAAAGTCGGTGCGTATATTTGCACGAAGTGGCACTGGCCTACCTTACACGAAAACTTTCAACATAATAATAGGACAGTCTCAAACATAGAGTACGCATTACCGGAGGTATGCTGTCGCTGACGATACGCATTGACGCTGCATAACACACGTAAAATGTCTTTGAACCTAAGAGTTTCTACTTTGAACGAGCCAATAAAAACTAGACTACCACCCCCTGCACCCGCAATGTTTTGGCGATTTTGTTTTCATACAGAATTTCACAAAGCGGGGTCTATTTCGGTTCTCTTGTCAATGGTCTCAATAAGAAATTGAAAAACATGTTATTTGGTTCATCAGCCAACAAACAACAAAAAGGCAGTTCCTAAGTACCACTTCATAAACTATTTCGACGTTTCCGGGAGTCAATTCCAGATGAGATCTAGGTCTGCCTCTTTTGTGTTGAGGTAAATATCGCGCGTCTATTTCTGTACTAGCTGTTATATTGCCAAGATTTCATTTCGTTTCGTACCTTTTGACTTTCAATGACGGAGTTTTTAACGTTTTTTCGAAATTAATGCGTGGATTTGCGTGAATATCTTTGTTATGTTGTAATTAATGTGTTTACGTGGTATTGGCAAATCCTTAAATCGTGCGGTATCATAGGAGAATAAAAAATGTTTGGCTAATAATTTTTAAGTACCTAATCGATTTGTGGAATATAATAGAATAGAAAACACTTTATTCACGGCAAAAAAACATACTTAAAAAGAATACTTACTAACATACTTTTATTTGTAGTCTCTAGTATTGCGTATGCGTGAATGTATCCTTAATGATTATTAAAATAATACAATAATAATGTTAGGGTAAAACAACAAAAAATATGAAATTTATTTCAACAGAATATAATAAAAATAACACTTAATAATTACAAAAAAGATTTCATAGTTAACGCTAGGTTTACAATCAGCGGACTTATCGCCCTAGGCAATAATACATATTAAAACCTTAAATTATTGTAAGCAGGTCCAAATTATTTCTCCTAAATGCGCCCCTGCACTTAAATAAATTCAAAATTGGAAGTCGTTATAAAAATAGATTCGTTCAAAACTTTTTATATAAGTTTATTGAAAAGAGGTAACAAAAAATTAATAAAAAAAAACCCACACATAATAATAACACGGAAGTAATTAAACGTGATTTAACATCCGTCCTTCACCTAAACACTTACACAATATGATTTAGTTATCAAAAACTAATTTAAATTATCTAAACAGCGAACTCAAAACAAGAGGTTAATAAAACATTATAGTTTCTGAACGCGCCCATTCTGACGTTTGTTTTGGCGCCAATCCAAGATGGCGGAGAAAATATGGCCACCGAACGAATAATTGAGGATTTCAGAAATACAAGTAAACATTAACAGCTAATAAAGACGAGAGTTGAATTAATATAGCGTGAATAAAATTAAAGGGAATGTCCCGTTTATTTGCGTAGCTAATAAGACGTAAGATTTGAAATGACTAAACCGGAAGTTGTCTTAATAAAATATTGCCATGTTTCGTAAAAAAGCCTTAATTTGGTACTTATTTTGCTTTTAATCTTAATGCAATTACTGTTTTTGATGTTATAAAAGTCGTAATTTGCAATCTGTATTACCTAATTATGCAGACAAATTTAATATATCGATATTATAAAATTTATATTGTGTTAGAAAAAGGAAAAATATCTCAAGTCTTAACAGTAGCAAATCAGCGAAGAAACGTAATCTCTTAAAAAAAAAGAAAGACACGCTTCCACCTACTCAAATAATACTGTCTTAAAAATAGCTAAGTACCTATCTATTATTTTAACAGAATGGAATATTTAACATTCTTGCGATCGTGGCCAATATTATAATCGACTTTTTAATTAAAATATAAAATTATTTTCCATTTATTTTTCTTTAACTATTGACCTCTATTATTACCCGAAAAGTTGTAGTTGTCGTTACCAAAAGATGCAAAATTAAAAAAATGAAGTTGGATTGGATTTTGTATTGGAACTGGGTTTTTCAAAAATTTGTAAAAATTTACAGTAGGCGATAGCTATGGCACTATGACAAAAATTTGGTGGGTTACATTTTCATTTGAAAGAGTTTAAAGTCTTGTTTTATTCAAAATACACATTCTGTCCGTATCTGCCGCGTCGACAAAACATTTGCCAAATACCAACACGTGCATTCAGTTTATATCATGTGATCGCTAGAATTTAGTTGTAATAACACATCGTTTGTCATTATAAATTATTGACTAAACGCTATTTAGAAACGAGAATAAAATGCCTTTGAAAATTTGTCTTCAGTGCACAAGCACCACCACTGGTCACTGGACTAAACCGTGTCGCCAAGCGGTCATTGTGACCGTGTTCCGGCATGATGTTCACTGAAGCCAAGGAGGGATTTATCCCGCCTTCTAGATTTAGTCTGCTACCATCTACGGCCACATCGTCATTTAACATCACGCGCAGTCAAAGGCTAATGAAAGTGAAATTTTAAAAAACCTTTTTAAAAACAAGCTTTTATTATTATTACCATCTAGCACCATAAAGTACTCGTCAAGACGAATCAAATGAGCTCAAATTCAATGAGATTGCATCGTTTAATTATGGAGTTCCTATGGCTACCTTCCAGCTCCATCATCAGATCAGCTCGATGTCATAAAAATATTGCATTGTCATGCGATTTATACCTACATGCATACAAAATTTCAGCTTAATCGGACACCGGAAAATGGGTCAAATTAAACTTGCAAGATTTGATTACAGACAGACAGACAAACCACAGACATGTGAAAGTAAATAAAAGCTTGTAAAAATGTTGTAAGTACCTAGCTACTTCTACCTATATATTATGTATATCTTTTTGACAACCTTTATTTTAGATCAAAAACGCGTCGATAGCAAAATTTTTGTCAAACGCCAACAGTTTTCCTTTTTATAAAAACACGTAACAAACATTATATTGGTATTTATATTATTTAATGATGACAATAAAGCGGTATGTTTTTCTGGCATATTCTAAAATTCTGCGAAACCATACCATGGCCCCATTGGCTGAAGAAAAAAAAACAATCTTATCAAATTTTGTTAAAACAATATTATTATGTTTATAACACGCTTTAATTTAATTAATTGCTCTAAAATTTAGGGTATAAACTTTAAATTAAAACAAATCCATATTATTGTATAATTAAAAGCCGTGCAGACATTTATAATTTTATTTAACAAAAATATTTAACAAAACGACAACCCGCCATTATAAAATCAAAATCTCTCTCCATAGACAATGACCACAGACTATAAATACATGTCAAAAGAGGTCCTATTCACGGTGGAAAACTTTTTGCAGCTAATAGTATAATTCAACACAGTTTTTCATAAAACATATGGATCATCAATAGTTAGGTATCTGAAATAAATGTTTTTTTTTTTATATAAAAGCTTGTCGTGAAAATCTAGACACGCGGTATCATAAATAGTAACTCTATTCAAAACATTTAAATGTGCGACACATGACACAACATATCGTCACATAACCATCTTTTTAAAGTCGTTCAACAAGGAAACCTCTGCCCCGGCAGCACAACAGTTAAAAATAATTGAAGCATGTTTCCAAAGATAAAAAGTGTTAATTTCTTATAAATAAATCACAATCTATTTTGCACACTGGCAATGACCTTCATTATCGCCGCCATTTTTATTTTTACGCGGGAAAATGCTTGCGGTGGCGGTTTGGCTAGCGTAGTTTGAGGTTGGTTGAATTTGCGAACGAGTTTTTGATAACTGCTCGGCGTGCAGTGCGGCGGCGTATTTGAATAATTTGAGTTTGATTTTGATAAAGTTCTATTTCAACAACTTTACCAAAACTTTAATTAACTAGATGGCGCTTATATAAAATCTGAAATTTTTTGAAATTACCTATTTCAACGTGTAATAATATTTAAATCTAGGTTTACGATAAAAATAAATCACCCTAATAAAACAGTAAGTAGCAATTTTAATTGAAAATCATTTGAAAAAAAGCACAATCAATAAAACTAAACTCTCTCAAATAGTTTTACGATGCTCAGAGCAGACGGACGCCATCTTGGTTTGGACAATATTTTTGAGGATTTATGATCGTGAAAGAAGTACTAATCCTCTCAGACTATCAGAAATCAAAGTCAGACACTAGTATAAATTCTCTATTGACTCAAACTGAATACAAACAGTAAAAGCTCTATTTAATTCTCTACAACAAATCTTAAGACCTATTTATTTCGCGCTCTCGCGTTCGGCTTGCCTGACAGCTGACGTGAGCTGACAGGCGCAGGGTTGCCAGATTAATATTACAATTTCTGCTGAAATAGCTTGCCATTTTAGTCTTCAAGCTTTAAATATATATTACATTTTTTATCTTAAATAATAAATCATTTTAATAACCAAATTGCGAGAGGTATTTTATCTGTGTACATTTAAATTAACATTCGTAAAAACTGACTAGCTAACATTCGGCCAATTCTGACAAAAACGCGACCCTGCGTTTAGTTACAACTACAACAGCAAAAAAAATAAGATATTTCTAAAATTAGTCGTGATTATGACAATAATTATTTAAACATTTCAATAAATTCCCCTAGTTATCTATTTAACAACTTGACATATCTTTTACAACAACAACACATTGTCTTTTTACAATTATTGCGCTTTATCTCTTTCACAATTTTACTTTACATCATACATCTTTTACAATTTTAGCTATTTTGTCTTTTACAATTTCATATCTTATGCATAATATATTTTCTCGATTAAGTACAGTTTTAGTTTAACTCATTTCCAAACATATATTTTTCTCCATTAAACACAATTTAAATTTATCTCCCATATAGGTACATACTCTTTATATGTTAAATTTAAGTTAATGTCTCATTTACAAATATGTCTTCTTTATTGAGTACAAATATTTAAGTATACCTCATCTACAAAATATTTATCTCTGAACATTTTACCATTTCTCTAATAAATGTCACTGCAACATTTATTGTTAAAAACTGACTGGCTTATTCATCACTGTATCATTCGCTAATAATAATGGCTCTCATATAACTTCATTACTAAAGCATTTTCCATTAATAATAACTCTCTCTTTAATAACTTTATCCTAATTCATTTGCCAATAGTGACTCTATTTTATAACTTTATCACACAAGCATTCGCTAATAATGACTCTATGTTACAAATTTATCATTAAAGCCTTTGATAACAGTGACTCACTTTTATAAACTACATCACTACAACCTTTGCTGTTAGTGACCCACTCTTAAAAACTAACCCCCTTTTTTATTGCTTTATTTATTCAATAATTTAATTTTTTATTTTCTTTACATGGGTTTCATTTCATTCACTTTGATTAACTTTTATGAACTACTACTATTTTACTAACTTAACTTTTATTTTAACTTTGATTCATAATTATCTCTTTTCACTATAATTCATGCTTATTAACCTCATCACTACCTACAGTCTGCACTGATAGTGACTTATTTTTATAAACTACGTCACTTCAGCCCGCACTAAAAGTGACCCACATAAACTACATCACTACAGTCTGCACTGATAGTGACTCACGCTTAAACCTACCTACCTTCTTTTTTTTTTATTCAACGGATTATTTTTACTTTGAATGGCTTTCATTTTAATTAACTTTTATAACTTTTACTTTTCTCATTTTCAACTTTCATTCACTATTTATCTTTTGCACTGTTATTCTCTTATAAACTACATCACTACAGCTTGTACCGATAGTGATTCACTTTACAAAACTTCATCACTACAGCCTGCACTGTTAGTGATTCACTTACAAACTACATCACTTCAGCCTGCACTGATAGTGACTCATGCTTAAAAACTACCTTCCCCCTTTTTTTTTTTCTTTTCTTTTTATCACTTTATTTATTACTGAATTATTTTCAATTAACTTTTATTATCTTCACTTTTCTCATTTTTAACTTTAATTCACTATTTATCTTTTGCACTGTTATTTTCTTATAAACTACATCACTACAGCCTGCACTGTTAGTGATTCACTTATAAACTACATCACTTCAGCCTGTACTGATAGTAACTCACTTATAAACTACATCACTTCAGCCTGCACTGTTAGTGACTCACTTATAAACTACATCACTTCAGCCTGCACTGATAGTGACTCACTTATAAACTACATCACTTCAGCCTGCACTGATAGTGACTCACTTATAAACTACATCACTTCAGCCTGCACTGATAGTGACTCACTTATAAACTACATCACTTCAGCCTGCACTGATAGTGACTCACTTATAAACTACATCACTTCAGCCTGCACTGATAGTGACTCACTTATAAACTACCTTCTCTATTTGTTTTTTTTTTCTTTTTTATCACGTTATTTATCACTGAATTATTTTCACTTTGAATTGCTTTCATTTCACTTATTTCAATTAACTTTTATTATTTTCACTTTTCTCATTTAAACTTTAATTCACTATTTATCTTTTTCACTGTTATTCTCTTATAAACTACATCACTTCAGCCTGCACTGATAGTGACTCACTTATTAACTACATCACTTCAGCCTGCACTGATAGTGACTCACTTATAAACTACATCACTTCAGCCTGCACTGAAAGTGACTCACTTATAAACTACATCACTTCAGCCTGCACTGATAGTGACTCACTTATAAACTACATCACTTCAGCCTGCACTGATAGTGACTCACTTATAACTACATCACTTCAGCCTGCACTGATAGTGACTCACTTATAAACTACATCACATCAGCCTGCACTGATAGTGACTCACGCTTAAAAACTAACTTCTCTTTTTGTTTTTATCACTTTATTTATTCACTGAATTATTTTCACTTTAAATGGCTTTCATTTCACTTATTTCAATTAACTTTTATTATTTTCACTTTTCTCATTTAAACTTTAATTCACTATTTATCTTTTTCACTGTTATTCTTTTATAAACTACATCACTTCAGCCTGCACTGATAGTGACTCACTTATAAACTACATCACTTCAGCCTGCACTGATAGTGACTCACTTATAAACTACATCACTTCAGCCTGCACTGAAAGTGACTCACTTATATACTACATCACTTCAGCCTGCACTGATAGTGACTCACTTATAAACTACATCACTTCAGCCTGCACTGATAGTGACTCACTTATAAACTACATCACTTCAGCCTGCACTGATAGTGACTCACTTATAAACTACATCACTTCAGCCTGCACTGATAGTGACTCACTTATAAACTACATCACTTCAGCCTGCACTGAAAGTGACTCACTTATATACTACATCACTTCAGCCTGCACTGATAGTGACTCACTTATAAACTACATCACTTCAGCCTGCACTGATAGTGACTCACTTATAAACTACATCACTTCAGCCTGGACTGATAGTGACTCACTTATAAACTACATCACTTCAGCCTGCACTGATAGTGACTCACTTATAAACTACATCACTTCAGCCTGCACTGATAGTGACTCACTTATAAACTACATCACTTCAGCCTGCACTGATAGTGACTCACTTATAAACTACATCACTTCAGCCTGCACTGATAGTGATTCACTTAGAAACTCATTATTCATTTTTCTATAAATCGCTTTTACATTTTTCACTTTTATTATTTAACTCTAATTACATAATATGCTTTTTCGTTAATATTACATTCATACGTAATACATCAATATTATCAAATTATATAATTTATAACAATATACTATATCATTTACTAGAATACATAGGTACTTTATCGCAATACAGCATATATTATGGTACCTCTTTTATCATACTACACAATTTCAGTATAATACAACAATTATGATGTACTTATACACATAATTTGTCAAAAATTATTTGTAGGTATATCATTTCTTTATAATCATCATCATATAATTATAATGTTCAACATCAACATCTACAAAATATATCACTTCAGTCTGCACTAATAGTGATTCACTTAAAAACTTTTTTTTTCTTTTTATTATTTCTCTCTTATTTCATAATATACTTTTTCGTTAATATTACATTCATACGTAATACATCAATTTTATCAAATTATATAATTTATAACAATATAATATCATTTACTAGAATACATAGGTACTTTATCGCAATACAGCATATATTATGATAGATACATCTTTTATTATAATACATAATTTCATTATAATACAACTTTTATGTTGTCCTTATACATAATTTGTCAAAAAAAATATATTTGTATATTATTTCTTTATTACCATCATCACATAATTATTATGTTCCACATTAATCATACAACATCTACAAATACATTACTTCAGCCTGCACTGATAGTGATTCACTTAGAAACTCATTTTAAATTTTTCTTTGAATCGCTTTTACTTCTTCACTTTAATTACATAATATGCGTTTTCGTTAATTTTACATACATACGTAATACATCGATAATTATCACATTCACAATTTTTTTTTTTTTTAATACATAGCTTCTTTATCACAATACAGCATATATAATGGGTATATAATTTATCATAATATATTTTCATCACAATAGGTATAAACATATTTTATCATAATACATAATTTGAATATAAGTAATACAACATTCATGTGGTACTTATACACATAATTTGTCAGAAAATTATATCACTTTGGTATGTATTACCATCATCATATTTTTATTATGACCGAAATAAATCATACAACATCTATTTACTATATTTATGTAATATTACTAGTAAATTTAAAACCAACACATACTATTCTCTAATATGACATTACATGACTACACATTCTTTATCACATAGAAAATACATTATTTGAATATAATTAATACAACATTCATGTGAAGTATATCACTTAAGTATTTATTACCATCATCATATTATTATTATGATCAACATAAATCATACAACATCTATTTACTGTATTTATGTAATATTACTAGTTAATTTATTACCAACACATATTATTCTCTAATATGACATTACATGACTATACATTCTTTATCACATAGAAAGTTACAAACAAATTATATTTTTCATCTAAATTTACTTATTCAATGCTCATTCGCGAAATCATTATTAGTTTATTAAAGATCAAAGTTGTTACCTACTCTTCGTTAAAAAAAATGTCATTATCGTAAATAAAAAACTTTTTAAATATATAGATCGTGAGTACTTTTTTTTTTTTTTTTTTTTTTTTTTTTACTCGTTCCCTTAATTCTTTGAATCCCCCATCCCTCCAGATGATTTTGGAGCATTCATTTTACAAATTAATTATTATTTGCACCTATTACTAATTTAAATATTAAATATTTAAATATTAGATAACTCACTTACTTATGAAAGAGAGGGAATTTAAAAATGTTCAACATCTAAGAAACTCTAATAACCTCAAGTAGGTGAATAAACATTGTTTAAAATCCTAAAAGCCAAACTACTGCTCCAAAAGATTTAAATAGATAAACTATAACGTACTTTAATATTTTAAAATATTTACACTGTCAGTGTGTACATTAAAATATTAAATAAATTCAATTTCTACTTTACATATTCCCCAACAATAATATTTTACTATTAAAAGGATATCAATACCTACATACATAGTAAACATTTATTTGAGATTAATCCCAGTCTAATCGTAAGTCCTGATAGATAAATCTGATATTCGGATTTAAATTATTGCCTAAGACATTTTTCTTAATGGGCACAACATGAATAAACCCACATTACCTACAAATTATATACTGTAGGCCTCACTTCATGGCGAAAAAGAATAATGATGTTGACTTTTAGTTTTTGTAATCATTATTATTTTATTGCTATCTTCACATGTTATATAATTTTATATTCATGCTGAGTTTTGCTATGAACTTGTATTTTATAATTCAAATGTCTAAATTAAAATAACTATATTGTATATCTATATACTAATCTATGTATACAGATACTGCAGACCACCGTCTATAATTGTAACATCAGTCCTGTTCCATTCCTAGCTTGTCTGTAAGAAATTGCCTAGTGCGATAAGACCGCCAATTGTTTACCAATCATTTAATATCAAGGTCAGTAAGTTTCTTTGTAATTATTTGGTACGCAATAAAGTATTAAGTATTCTATTCTATATCTACAAAATAGTTGTAGATATTGGAACTTAATTTTACACAATGAGAATTGTCCAAGGTACGAGTAACCTACATGTGTTTTTGAAATAAATAAATAACTGTACCCATATTCATATGCACTAGAATAATATCCAACAATAATTATTATTCAATTTTACTAAATACCCTATCACGCAAATGATTTTTTTTTTTATATATATAGAGCAGATAATGCTTGCCCAAGTAAAGGTTCACGCAAAACCTTCGATTTTACCATATGTATAGACTACCCCTTGAATCTAAAACATGTACCTAAAAATAGACCAAATATAACCAATATGGGTCATAGGAGGTAACTTATATAAGCCCACTTAATTTCATAATATGTCGAGGAAAATTTTCTATCATCAACATCTTAGTACGGAAGTGTTTTCAAATCATTAAATAATTGAATATATTATTTACATATACCTCAACCATAAAATAAAAAAAATGTCTGTTCAACTTTCTAATATCTACAGATAAGATTTTCCATTCAACAGAAAGTTAGTAACCAACTTGGTACCTAAAATGTGTTCACCACTCTGAACCAAAACACAAGAACTCTACCATTACGATGAATACCTATATTATGTGCGAGCACCTATATCAAATATTAGAACAAGCTAGTAAACCTCCATGACCAATAAATAATATTATCCATACAAGCAAAGAAAAACTATGTCAGCTGAAAACTCCTCAACTACTGCAACACTAGCCTACGAAACAAGTGAGTGCATCATACATCAAACAATCCATATAACATCCATGACACCTGTCACGAAAAGGGGCACACTACATGCATCACTACTTCACGCATCAAAACCCATATACCTACCCAAAGATGCCTAACTTAGCATTCCTAACTTTCACAAAAGAAAATAAACAAAGATATACTAATCTTAACCAGAACTTTAAATAACTTAAGCTAAAACCATAACAGGTATACAAAGAATGACAGTACCTATTTACCTATTAAAATATTATTACAATCAACCATATGTACTACCCAACTATTACTTTAGTTTCATTAAATTATTACTTATGTTCCAAACATCCGTGCCACATAAGTTCCATCCTCAATAAATTGAATTATTTATCTTTTATTTATTTATTTTTTGCTTTTACTGAATGATGACATTGTTTTTGACATTAACTGTTTATTTTATTTTGTTTTTATTACTCAGCACAACGCTAGAACTAACTTGACAGATTGTTAGATAAATTAGTACTTATTTTTATACCTAGTATTTAAAATTAGAATACCTGTATCTAACTAGAATTCTTACATGATCTATAACATGAAAATAATTTTGTTCTATTAGTTATCTATTAATTAATTCTGATTTCAATCAAATTTCACTTTTAATTGCCAGCGGCCAGTTACTCATTAATTTTTTTTTTTTCTTTGACATAGTTTTATTTTATTATTTGTTTTTATGGCTAATGCTATAATAAATAATTCTATTCTAGATTTTATTTTAAATTTGATTGATAACTAACATAATTCTACTTTTGACCTAAAATAAAATTTGAATAAATAACAATCAATGGTCAATGATCGGCTTGACTCTTCATTAGTGGTACTGAATGATATGTGAGCACCTGTTCTCATTAAATAACTCCAACCTATTATAATTTAATTATAATCAGAAAAATTATTAGGAATTTAATGAATTGCACAAACAAAATTACTTTGTACCGACTTACTTGAGATTTATTGAGAGATCTACACACAGTATGTTAATATGCTTCAATGCCCTATGACAACAATAAAATAACTCTGAACTGCTTTACTTACAATAGGAGTACCCTTGCAAGGTAAGGAAAGACCTACATTACAAACACATTGTAATCACATCTCAAGTTGTAAGCACTGGCCACTATAAACAATACTTACGATAACTAAAACACTCTCTTCTAACTATCAAACACACTGCCTTTCTGGACCCAGCCATGTATTGTCACAATGGATATTGATATGATACCGACCTATGGCCTATGAGATACCGACTCTGTGAGCATGACATGATCACACTTCTGAAATGAAAGAAGTACTAATCCTCTCAGACTATCAGAAATCAAAGTCAGACACTAGTATAAATTCTCTATTGACTCAAACTGAATACAAACAGTAAAAGCTCTATTTAATTCTCTACAACAAATCTTAAGACCTATTTATTTCGCGCTCTCGCGTTCGGCTTGCCTGACAGCTGACGTGAGCTGACAGGCGCAGGGTTGCCAGATTAATATTACAATTTCTGCTGAAATAGCTTGCCATTTTAGTCTTCAAGCTTTAAATATATATTACATTTTTTATCTTAAATAATAAATCATTTTAATAACCAAATTGCGAGAGGTATTTTATCTGTGTACATTTAAATTAACATTCGTAAAAACTGACTAGCTAACAATCGTTACGACTCAATTACGACTCTACGTATGTAAACAACTGTAGGGATGTCCATTTGGTGAAAATGTAATTAAAACAAGACTTTTTTGTAAATGAGATACTTTGAGACTTACTTATAGGTAAAAACAAGTGAAAATATAAAAAAACTTTTAAAAAACAAGCTTTTATTATTATTACAATAAAGTACTTGTCAAGACGAATCAAATGAGCCCAAACTCGATGAGGTTACGTCGTTTAATTACGGAGTTCCTATAGCCACCTTCCCGCTCCATCATCAGCTCCATGTCATAACAATATTGCATTGTCATCCGATTTATGCATTCATGCAAAGTTTCAGCTCAATCGGACACCGGGAATTGGGTCAAATTAAACTTGCAAGATTTGATTACAGACAGACAGACAGACAACAGACAAGTGAAAGTAAACAAGTGAAATTTAAAAAATACTTTTTAAAAACAAGCTTTAATTATTGTTATCATCTTGCATCATAAAGTACTCGTCAAGACGAATCAAATGAGCCCAAACTCGATGGGGTTGCGTTGTTTTATGACAGAGTTCCTTTGGCCACCTTCCAGCTCCATCATCAGATCAGCTCGATGTCATAAAAATATTGCATTGTCATCCGATTTACACACGCATGCAAATTTTCAGCTCAATTGGAAACCAGGAAGTGGGTCAAATTAAACTTGCAAGATTTGATTACAGACAGACAGACAGACAGACAACAGACAGGTGAAAGTAATATAAAGCTTGTAATAAAAGCTTGTAAAAAGGAAAAAAATAGGGAAAAAAATTGTCTTGAGAGCACAAGCACCACCACTGGTCACTGGACAAAACCGTGTCGCCAAGCGGTCATTGTGACTTGTGACCGTGTTCCGGCATGATGTTCTGTGAAGCCAGGGTGGGATTTATCCCGCCTTCTAGGTTTAATCTGCTACAATCTACGGCCGTATCATCGCTTAAGATCAGGCGCGATCGTGGTTAAAGGTTAACCTATAACGAATAAAAAATACTTATACACACTGGCGGATCCAGGATTTGGTTCTGGGGCAAGGTGCAGATGGGCAAAAATATTATAATTTTTACTACGAAAAGTGTGTGTTTAGCTTGCTCTGAACAGTTAGAAAGTTCAAATATCCTTAAAAATATGTGCGCGAGCAGCTTGCTGCGAGCGCCCAGAATAAAATTATAATCTTGACCAAGAAATATGTGCAAAATTCGTTCCTCTACAATGGTACTGGGGGGGGGGGGGGGTTGGCCCCATGCCCCACCCCTAAATCCGCCTATGCTTATATATTAGAGCGCTTGATTTTTTACTCGTGCTACATCAACCTAATCCTAAACAAAGTACTTCTCAATCTAAGGCTTTATATTTTAAAGCAGATAATAGAATATTTAGGGAAGAGACTAGCCACCACGACACAGGGTATCCTAGTGTGGGGCTAGTGGACACCATAGGTAATCTATTAGTTCATAAGCAATTACTTATTAATTTTTATGTTACCATGTACCACCACATCTTTTCTTAAATAAATATATTATTTCATTTCATATTTTATAGTTAGATATAATAATAATAAAAAAATTATAATTGGGGTTTATTCTCCAACAGAACAGGTTACTACACTGTCAGAGTCAAATCACAAATTATATTATAGATCGTGTGGCCAACCTATATGTTGCAGTTTCAGGTCGCCGAGATTACTACAGCGCCTGCAACATGACCTTACGACTGCCTCCTACATATCTTATAGCAACAGCCGGGAGCCACAGTTTTACGTGCCTTCCGAAACACGGTAGCGTCCAGGCGAAAATCTTTGCCACACTGACATTTGAACCCAGGACCTCCAGCTTACAAGTCGGAGGTATGACCACTGGGCCACGGACACTACAAAAGACACTAGATATAGTTAAAAGTTGTATGCATCGGTCCAATATCCATCAGTCAACACATCACTAATATCTCAGTCTCGCTGCCAATTCAGCGCAGTTGATCTTTGATAATAACTCTAAAATAGATACAAACAGCTGTTTTGTGTTCTTTATAAATGGGGAATGAACGTATAACGTATATTATAGCCTTTTGGACCACCCTGATTATTTAATGATGCGTTATACCAGTTAAAACAACCAACCGCCGCGTCCCTGCCATGTTTTGGCAATTTGTAGGAGGCAGTCGTTAGGTCATATTGCAGGCCTTGTTAGGGATCTCGGCGACCTGAAACTGCAACATATAAGTTAGCCACACAACCTATACATTGTGATTTGACTCTGACAGTGTAAGTAGGGTAACCTGTTCTGTTGGAGTTACCCCAATTATTTATTATTAAACAGAAAATCACGACAAAGGATGTTTTGATTTCCTTGTCTATATGCATGTGGCGAAAGGCAGAAATGTTTTTTCTTGACAAATTAAACGTAATTATTTTTATTCCCAATTCCCAAAACATGTTTCATTCAACAATTCGAAACGAATGCCCCTAAAAATGTATCAAAAATAAAACTTGAGAAACACATCGGGGAAATTTATTTTTAGGTAATGAGTTTCCGTGAATTTAAATTTAGGAAAATGTGTCGCGCTAAAATATAATATGCAATTTATTTTATAACGAGTTTAAATCATTTGAAAATAACAATGTGGTAAAATAAAAATATATTTTTAATGTTTTTCCAAAACAAATCTGTTATAAGGGAAATTGAAATTTTACATACCATAATAATATATTATGACAACCTCTGTGGCGCGGTGGTCTAATACCCGCTTGCAACGCAGAAGGTTGCGGGTTCGATTCCCGCATGGGACAAATGTTTGTGTGATCCACAGGTATTTGTTTCTGGTTTGGGTGGTTTAAATATCTATTAAAAGTACTGTAGCCAGCTTTTTAGGTACACTTCCTGCAGGTCATGACCTCAATGCCTTTTTTTATTTATAAGTAGGTTTTAAAATTGTATGATTGTTTAATATTATTATAATCGTAATTGAATATTTAATAAACAAAAATAAAAGTATGTATTTACAAAAGAAAAGTATTTATGTATTATATCCGTTACCCCAACCACCATAATACAAGCATTAAGTTGCTTAGTTTGGGGTTAGGAGGCGCTGTAAAAAAACAAAGAAAAAAAAAATATAATCACGCCTAATTCCCGCCGGAGCAGGGTAACCAGAGACTATTTCCCTCCACTTGGTATGATCCCGACACACCTCTTTCGCTTCCTCAACTTTCATCACGTTCTTCAGGATAAAAGCATTACGCATTGGTTCCACACGACGGGGGGCGCGGGGCGGTATGTGGGACTCCCCCGCCGAAGATGGGCGCGGCGGGGATACCCACTACAAACCTGCGGGTATTCCTGCGGGACGCCATAATGTCGGGGCAGCGGGTACGCCGAAGCACTTGTCCGCGGCCCCGACGTCGTTAGGTCTTCAATTATAAGATCCTTGGTCCTCACTGACAAAAGACCCGTCTGCAGCCCCTCAAGCACAGACGCTGCGTAGACTTGTCTTGCTGTCAAGTCAACTGTCATCCCATACATTCACAAAAGTACAATGTATGGGATGACAGTTCTACTCTTGAAGTTTCGTCAGGATCCCGTGTGTCATGCTACGGCCACAGTGGAGTGGGGTGAAGAGGAATTTTCACCATTTCAAGGGGCGAGTGGAAACTGAGACATGGTGACGTCATCGTAGGTAGATCGTCACGGCAGACGGCAATGCGGCATCCTTACTTAGTGGCGTTACCAACTGCCCGCACCAAGCGTTTTGCTTCATCGTTTTTAATGAGAACTGGTCGCATTTGGAACACTTCGCCGTCATTCGTGTTTCCAGAGCGGTACAACTGGGGTATCTTCAAGGCACAAGTGAATAGGTACCTTTCTAGGCATCTTACGTGATCCATCGTCCACCGCATTTTCATTTTCCATCAGGTAGGATGTGGTTAGACGTAGGCCTATATAGTATAAAAAAAGTTTTATGAAGACTTTCGTCATCCAATTGCGCTTAGCTTAGTGTGGGTGGGCTTTAGGCAAATAAAAATTAGTCCAAATTAGTCAAGTTTTCGAGAAAAAGTCTCATCCCGCTTACAGGAAGTGAATCTTCAGTGCTCAATATGGGTTATTGACGTTTCTTCAAAGGAAACGAATTGGGAGCGTTAACCTTTGAATCATAATTGGGTAAAATATGGTTTTCAGCGAAATTTTACAAATTGGCATGAAACATATTTTTGCTTTTCATGCATTTCATGTCATATAAGTACCTACTTAGACTTAAAGAATATCCCATCAAAAACATAAATGTGAAAAGAGAGCCGTTCAATATTACGATGTATGTACTCATAGTTACCTATGATTTGGGAGTTGACTTCAACGACAAAAGAAGTGAGATCTAAATGGGTGCCAAGTTCAATGGTCAGTCCTGAAAAATATTTACAACATAAAATATTTTATTACAACTTAAAAGATTATTTCTTCTTATCACTTAGAATTAATATTATTTTGAAGCCTAAAGACTGACTTGGCCAGTTCTCATAATATACTAGGCAGGTACTCGAATTTCTTGTAACCAGGTTTGCAATAAAGTATTATTGTATTGTATAGGTATTGTATTTCATGTACTCTCTTAACTTAAGCTTGATCACTATTAAACGCACTTAATGCTAATTAGTGCGCCACCGTCTTTTATCGTGTAAATTAGTCCCCTCCATCCATTGGTTGTCTGGAAGAAATCGCTCTTTAACGATAAGACCGCCACTTGTACATTGTAATTTTTAATTTTAATTATGTACTTATGTATTTTCTGTAACATTATGTGGTGTACAATAAAGTATCTATTGTCTTATCTTAATGATACTTCGTCGTATGGTATCCATGAGAACTAGCCAAGTCAAACTTTGGGCTTCAAAATAATATTAATTCTAAGTGATAAGAAGAAATAATCTTTTAAGTTGTAATAAAATATTTTATGTTGTAAATATTTTTCAGGACTGACCATTGAACTTGGCACCCATTTAGATCTCACTTCTTTTGTCGTTGAAGTCAACTCCCAAATCATAGGTAACTATGAGTACATACATCGTAATATTGAACTTGGCTCTCTTTTCACATTTATGTTTTTGATGGGATATCATTGCTTTTTGTACAGTACTTTTTAATATGTAATAGGTTTAAGACACCCAGTCATAATAAGATTAATACTAAATGATTATTTTATTGCACCTCCCCCCACCCCACTGCTCCACGGCACGGCCGTCGCACCGCGCACCGCGGCTCGTGAGCCTCGCCGTGCTTCGATATACCTATAATTAATTTAGTACTTATTTATATATAGCATTTATGCGCACTATTGATTTGAATATTGTACCTAATCAATTGATTTTTAAACAATACTAGTTACTGATAAATTTATCTATATTCACCCAGCTATCTTATACCTACCGCCTACCTGGATGGAAATTTAACTTTTTAGATCATCTGGAACTGGATTAGAATTTCGATCAAAAGAAACCTAAGCCGACAAGACTTGTAATGACGACAACTTGGCGGGAGCACTGCCGTGCCCCCAGATACCGCCACATACCTATAATATTATGACTATACGTTACAGGTACGTAGGTATCTAAAATGTTTACACCAACTAGCACCTAAGGCGATATACATACCTACATTATTTTTATTGTAAACAATGTTAATATTATTACCTCTATGTTACTGAGCCGCCTTGTGCTGGTGAGTCGATATATTGGTAGGTATTTACATATGATATACAATTGTTACGTAGGTACCAGGAACCTATTTTTATTAGTGACTAGCTGTGCCTAGCTGTTTTACCCGCTATACAGTTTGGTACAGTAGTGTATATTATGTTATTCCAGAGGTCTAAGCTATATTTTTTATTATACCAAATTTAAAGTCAATCGGCCTACCCATTTAGGCGTGAAAAAGTAAACAAACATATATCCATACGTACAGTAGGTATAAAGTTTGTATTTATATTTATAATTATATTAGTAGGAATAGTGGACTCGCGCGCACTTCGTAGTATCTAACAGAAAATAGCCGCCTACACAAAAATTATAGCAACATGCTACATGTATTGCTTTATGCGTTCCTAGGCGTCACAAACTTTAATATCATACGTTTTTTAAAAATTAATAATAATTTAAAATGATAAAAAAATACTAGTTTCTGATTTTTCCCTTTGTTACTACGACATTACCTATCGGGATGCCAAATTTCAGCTTTCTAGGTCATCTGGAACTGGGATATTACTTTTGATCTATCCCTCAGTATGTATTAACTTCACCGATTACTGGATGTTTATATCTAAATAACCGTTTGAGCTGTGTTATTGGAATTTGGAACAGAGATATAGTTCGTATATTTAAGTATATGTGCCAAATTTGACTTGTCTATGTGTAATAGTTTTTGTATAACGAGGGTGTAAAAAATCGTCAAAACGCGCTTTGGACGGTTCGTGTAATATAACACACGGCGCGGTCGCCAGTTCCTTTGCTTGAACTTGGCTTGACTCGCTGCCGCGTGTCTAGATAATCTTATTTTAATCTACAAAATAACTCTACTAGTTTTTTGGGGACAATAAATAAGCCAGCCTTATGTATTTTATTTATATAAGTCACTAGCTGCGCCCAGCGGTTTTACCCGCAGTACTTATGTGTTATTCCAGGGTCTTAGCTATCTCTATACAAAATTTCAGCTCAATCGGTCCACCTGTTTAGGCGTGAAAGAGTAACAAACATCCAGACATCAAACTTACAATCTTTCACTTTTATAATATTAGTAAGATGGTTTGGCTAACTAGCAGGATTTTATCCCGCCTTCTAGCTTAAACCTTGTACCACGGTAAACCTCTTTTTACGTGCTTCTGCCATGTACGGCCGTATCACCGTTTAAGATCAGTCGAGATAGTTTTTAAAGGCTAACCTAAGAATGAGAAAAATAAAAGTGTTTTTTTAAGTTTCATATTATTATTTTAGTATCACAAATCACAAGTAATAATCACAATAACTAGTAGTTCGCCTCGAACTGGGACCTCGCAGCCCAATTTCCGTGGTAAACCTTAGACTTTAGGCCTCGACTAAATATATCCTAATACAAGAACTCTAACATTAATATTAAAACTCAAAATACAAAAATTCTGAGAAATTAAAACTCAATAAACCTACGTATCGAGATTTTTAGAATATAATCCTTTTTAGAGTTTCGTTCTTCTGAAGGAAAAAACGAAACCCTAATAGGATCACTTGGTCATCCGTATGTCTGTCAAGACCCATTTATTACTCTACATCCCGTAGAATTGTATATTTTTACCATAATACACAGGTCTATGGCCGCTTGGTGCCCGTAAAATTAAACTTCTAAGTTAACGTAGAAAAAAATACACCCGTTTATCCTTCAAAAACGTACCTACATTTTTTTGACCCTCTGAATAAATCAACATTCATAGGGAACTTGCCGTTACCATATATTTATGAAATTTGGCAGACTATAAGTACATAATATGTATATTTTAAATTTGGGAAAAATTCTGAAAGTTATTTTGAATTAATTCATTTAAGAATGGCTCTATTTAAAGTACGTAAACATCGAAGTTAAGCAATATTATGTGCGTACGTATTTGGATGGGCGCGTACGTAGTGATCTCAACATTTTGCTGACTTTTTTGGAGAGAGCCACCAACGGCCCGCGATGCATTATGGTGTGCTCGTGCACCTTTATTGTTGAATGTGCCGGCACAAACAATTACTCTAAGTTTTAAAAAGTTATGCAGACTACTCAAATAACCTTACTGCCAGCGAAAAAGCAGAGGCTCTCAACTCTAAGAGTTCGCTTTGCTCGGTCGATGTTATATGTATGTATTCATATAAATTATGTATTTAAATTATATTTTATAACAAAACGATTCAGCGAGTTTTTTTTATTCTATCACCACTTCCACAGACATTGTTACCTGCTTATTATTGTTTATGGTCTCCACTTTCGTGTTTTGCCAGTGGCCGTAGCATGCCACACAGAATCCCGACCAAACTTCAAGAGTAGAACTGTCATCCCATACATTCACAAAACTACAATGTATGGCATGACAGTTCTACGCTTGACATTTCAGCGGGATCTCGTTTGGCATGCTGCGGCCACTGTAAAATATTATTTTACTTGACAGCGAGTTATAGTCCAGTACATTGTGTTCGAGATAATTTATACAAAAATTTAGGCAATGTGACGTAGTTTTGTCGTCAAAATAATATTATATTATAAGTATGCCTATACTACTAAATCCAACTTTGGTTGCTTGCCATTAGCGATGGGCATAAAATAACGCTATTAATAAGGTTTTTATTTTAAATATTTATTTTCCCTTTATTTTTATTTTACTTAAATTAAATAACATTATATTTTATCGATCGAGCGAAATGAGGTTTATAAAAAGATTAAAAAAACAGCACAAAACGTGTACTTACCTACATGTATGTGACACCTATCTCAATAGCAAACTTGAGGCGGCCGGACTATAATTGACGCAATTATTGGTATTACGCAATGTACTAAAAATAATATGAAAATAATTAAAAATAAGAATTATTGAAAATAAGATAAATTGCTTGAAATTCTCGAATTATTGGACTTTATCGCTATTAATTCTTTAGCTTTATCTACTTGCCTGCTCTTTCTTGCCTGTAGGATCTTTCTCAAACTTAATGTACCTAACAAATTGTGTAAAACATTACAATTTAGTCATCTCTATAACTCTACAACCCTTGGATCGATTTGGCTCATTTTCGAACATGAGAATTCTTTTAGCTTATACTACCTGATCGCAAAGTTCCATTAAGATTGGAACTTTGGTAACGTTGTAATTAGGCATTTTCTATGTCTCTAGATCCCTTCGACCGATTTGGCTGATGTTCGAACTTAAAAATTCTATTGACTTAAACTACGTATTTGCAAAGTTTCATAAAGATTGGACCATCGGTTTTCAAGTTATCGCGTAACAAACATACATACAAACATACACTTTTGATAATATATTTATGTAGGTTATAAAAAATGTGTGTATATTAGAAAAAAAAATATCAATGCACCAGTTTTGAAATTATCGTCAGACCTATCGTAAAGACTTTAAGTCACCTGTATCTCTGCAACCCTAAGGTCTATTTCGTTATTTTTTTTACTAAAATTATTCTATTAACCTATCTAACTTGTGTGTAAAATTTCATTTAATTTGGATTAACCGTTTTTGAGTAAATGTCGATCAAACCTAAGCGCCAGAGGTCAACCGTTAAACTGGTCGAAACGCAGGCTTTTCGCGGCTCTCGACTCTAAGACCTCGCTTCGCTCGGTCGAATATGGCGTAAATCTTTAAGAAAGAAAGAAGAAAGAAAAAAGTTTTATTTACGGCAAATAACGGCATTGTAGTAAGCATAAGTAGATACATAAACACAGTAAGTACATTTGCCGCAAAAAGGCCCCACAGCTCAGCAAATTATGTAGGTTCAAAAAAGGACCTACGCTGGTCTTCCGCTGGCACCAACGGCACTCAAGCCTTAGCCACATGAATGATTAAAGATGGAAATAGTACAATTATTTGGCCCATTCATCTCTCAGATCCCAACAAATCCATCATTTCAGATTCAATTCGTCACCAGACATGCGTCTCATTGAATCATGTCCAAGTATGCCATTGTCTTCACCGTTACCCATAATACGTTGACCTGACGGAATCAAGTCCAGGTCGTTTCCTGGATATATTACTCATTTAAATAAATACAAGAAATTTCGAGTCTCGTGGGTGTTTGTGAGAATCCAATTTCGTGTCCCGTTACGGACCCAGAGGCCCTATTGGCTATCGCCAAACGACATGTTAAATAATAATTTTAATAATTGGTGTTTATACTCCAACAGAACAGGTTACCCTACTTACACTGTCAGAGTCAAATCACAATTTACAGTTTGTGTGGCCAACCTATATGTTGCAGTTTCAGGTCGCCGAGATTACTACAAGGCCTGCAACATGACCTAACGACTGCCTCCTACATATCTTATAGGAAACAGCCGGGATCCACAGTTTTACGTGCCTTCCGAAACACGGTAGCGTTCAGGTGAACTTTTTGCCACACACTGAGATTTGAACCCAGGGCCTCCGGATTAAAAGCCGGACGTAAGACCACTGGGCCACGGACGCTACAAACACAAGACAACAGAAACAAAACACAATAATCTATAGACAACAGTGCGTACATTACCTTCTCATTAAGATGAGTTAAATAACATGCAGCAATGTACATTGAAGTTGTCATCAATCGTAGTGGGTGAATTAGTCAATAGGCCTTCAGTATATTCGGCAAGAATACCTACTCATAGTATTCTTTCTATTGTTACCCTTTTCGACAACTCTATAAGAGAGTAAGAACACAATGACATCGGGAAATGTGTATCTCCATGAAACTCACAACTTTCAAGACTACCCGCATCTAAAAAGTTGCACAATCAATGTTGCCAACAAAAAAATCCAATAAATATGACAGCTGTCAATAAATTACTACCCTACATCATATCTATAACCCTAATCTCCATTGAATAAGGTTCAAATCGGTTGATTGAAACATGAGTACTCCGTATCATAGACAATTTGGCATCGCTAGTGATGCATCCGTCAATATGTCGAAAGGTCGTCGGACCGGTATTAATAGATGATGGTATAATTAGATGCTGTAGGTCACGATTTGTTCATTGTATTATGGTGTACAATCGGGATTATTTTACAAAAACTTAAATAATAATAATAATTCGGCCCCACGCACGCCTACCAAAGGACCGGGACATTCTTGCCCGTCATACAAATAATAATAATTGGGGTTTTTACTCCAACTCTCCAACAGAACAGGTTTCCATATTTACACTGTCAGCAGCCCTGAATTTACACTAGGGGCATTCGGGGCGAGTGCCCAGGGCGGCAAATTTTCAGGGGGCGGCAAATTTCGAAACGAGAAATGCGAGCTCCTCGCGCACTTTAAATACAAAAAAAATCTCGGTGTCTCGTTCTACCTCATTTTACCAATTATATTTCGTAAATTTTGTATAAATATTAGCCGATGACACCCCCCTAATATTTCGGCGAAGGTGGCGGCATTTTCAAAATGCCATTTCCTCACTGCCAGGGCGGCATTTTGGCTAAATCCGGGCCTGACTGTCAGAGTCAAATCACAATAAAATAGTAGCACTTGGGACTGAATACCCAGTCCTCCATCAATCATCACAAAGACGATGCGAGAGTGCTGCTCAATCGCTTGTATATGGATATACTAGCTGCGCCCAGCAGTTTTACCCGCTGTACAGTAATCATCATCGGCCTTTGCGTCTATTGCAGACGATTTAAATAAATAATAAATAAAAAGCAATTTATTGACAGTAAAACAGAAAAAACAAAATACACATGAAAAAAGCATACACAGTTTGAACAATTCTATTGTCAAATGGGATAGACTCAGCTTTGTGCGGCACAGGGAAAAACCACTGCGCAGCGCTGGTTTTCAGTCTATCCCATACTCGAGCGCCGGTGTTAGTCGAGTAGTTACAAAAGTAGTATCAGCGGGGTTTCTCACACATAAAAAAATAATACTACTTACAGCTAATTAACATCCACAAGATTTACTACAATTACAATATCATGTCCGTATGAGTGTGGTACCTTTAGGCGTGTGTGCGTGTGCGTGTGTGTGTGTGTGTGCGCGCGTTTGTGTGTGTGAGATATTATGTTTTTGGTCTTAAAGGTTGCCTCAAATATGTGCTTGTTACGCAGAGCCAGAATTTGCTTAAGTTTGTCTTTAAAAACACTGTGACTCAACTTTTGCCTCAATGGAGGGGGGAGATTATTCCAAATTTTTGCAGCACTATATTTGAAGCAACCTTTATATCCAGAAGTATTGTGTTTGTGTGTGTACATGGTGAGTAGAGTTGTGCTGCGTGTTCTAGCTGAGAGAATATCCTTGGTCCAGGTTAGTTTGTCAAAGAGATACTCTGGGTTTTTGCTCCAAACAACCCTTTGCGTTGTGCAGGCTGATTGAAGCTCTCTCCTTGTCTTCATGTTGAGAATGTTGTTCCTAATGAGGTACGGTGTTACATGCTCTCTCCGTGGTATGCTGTATGCTAAAACAAAACCTAGCACAAGCATTTTGCACCCTCTGTATTGCTTGTTCTGTTTTAGCATACAGCCTTGGACCATATACAGCACTGCAGTAGTTGAAGGGAGATAACACCAACAGGTCACATAAAAGAATTCTGACTTCCTTCGAGATATTATTCCTAATTTTATACAAACCTTTTAACTTATAGAAGCTCGATCTAATTTTTTCGTTTATGTGACTCACATATCGCATCTCCCCATCCAAAATCAGACCTAGATTTCTAGCCTCCGTTACCACAGGAATAACAACATTATTAATAATAACGAGACGTGATTTAAGTTCTGTCTGTTGGGTTGCGTCGCCACTTCGTTCGTGGCTAATAAAACCAATCCTGGAGCGGCAGGGTCGACTATATGTTGCAAACGTGTGTGTACAATAATAGCCTACCTATTGTTATTCCAGGGTCTAAGCTATATCTATACCAAATTTCAGCTCAATCGGTCATCGATCCACCCGTTTAGGCATGAAAGAGTAACAAACGCACATACACATACTACCTACATAGATTCTTACAAACTTTCGCGTTTATATTATAGGAAGTAGGATAAGGATAGTAGGAAGTAGGATTGACCTGTGCAGTCGACAGCAACAAAAGTATACCCATTACCCAACCATTGTCTTTGTCGTTTATTTGTTACCTACTTCCTACGTCGCAACATAGTTTTATGTGCCAAATTCTACAAAACATGTTTTATGTTTTGCCCTACGTAGGGGGCACAGAAAACTTTTAATAGCATTCGTTTATTTTGTGCTTTTCCTGTAAAATCAATGTTTTATATTAAAAAAGAAAAAAACTTGAGAGGTGTCAAAGGACACTCGGATGGAACGAAGTTCCTATAGAAATGAAAATATCTGGCTTGCTTTCTATAAGAGAGAGAGAGAGAGAGAGAGAGAGAGAGAGAGAGAGAGAGAGAGAGAGAAACATGCGCACGCCGCACAGCTTACAATAGCTTACTATAGCAAAAAGTGTCGTGACAACTTTTCGTAAGAATTTTTTCCGTCTAGCCCCCTTTCACAACGCGCGATAAGGAACTTTGTTCCAATATTGATATTTTATATATAAGTAAGTATATTATAAGCCGCGTTTATGAGCCTGTTTTGGTTCAAACATTCAACACAAACATCACAACATATTAAAAAAATTCACGCCGATTTTGATGAATTTTGATAATTATCATGTTTTGTTCTATGTGTTTTCCATCGGATATGAAAAGCAAAAACATAGTTGGAGCAAACAAGAAGTGTAGTTTGACTATGTTTTGTGTAAAATGTTGTGATGTTTGTATCAAATGTTTGAATCAATCATTGGTGCCTTAACTGGGCATTATGAAACCAACGACATGCTGTTCAAAATGAGGCTAACTACAACAAACGACTGTAGAGCCTGTGGCGAGGGTACAGAAACCATGGAGCACATTTTTATGTGAATGCGACGTACTGGCTACGAAACGCATGAGCCTCCTTGGGACAGCGTACCCCAAACCGGAGGAGTATAGGTTTCTTTCTCTTAGTGGGATCACCACTCTAATTAACCACTTCTTCGAAGAGTAAGAAACGGTAGGCAAGGGGTGTACACAATAGATCCCAATCGGTCGATGTGTTGCTGACTTAGTCAGCATTTTATCTTACTAATATTATAAACGTGAAAGTTTGTAAGAATGGATGTCTGGATGTCAGGATGTCTGGATGTGTGTTTGTTACTCTTTCACGCCAGAACGGGTACACCGATGGAGCTGAAATTTGGTATATAGCTTAGACCCTGGAATAACACATAGACTATAGAACAGCGGGTTAAACCGCTGGGCACAGCTAGTATAAGATAAAGAACCAAAACAGGTGCTGGAGACGCGGTTGAATATTCACGAATTTTCACGAATTTTCAACAAAAAATCATCAACACAATCAACAGGCGCCATACAAGCTGTGGCTGTGCGCAGAATGTTACTAGTGACGTCACACTTATTTCTGTCCAGTTTGTTTAGAGTTAGACGCGTATTCTTGTATCCGAGCGTACAAATATCTAATGGTTGGGGAAAATGTACCATGGAGGTTATGCCGCTGATGTGCGATACACACGTGGTTATGGTGCATTTACACTGAAAATTTGCAATTATTTGGGCGTGTTCAGCTCACGTGGGACAATGGCAGTGGGACGGTTGACAGGAGTTGCTACTCTTATATATATATATCTCTCTTTACCGTGTTGAGAGGCTGCAGGGCTATTCATTATCTGATATCTGTCAGTGGCCGTAGCATGACCGCAGAAATGTCAAGAGTACAATTGTCATCCCATACATTGTACTTTTGTGAATGTATGGTATGACAGTTGACTTGACAGCAAGACAAGACTACGCAGCGTCTGTGCTAGAGGGGCACAGGGAACCGAAACGATGACCGAATTGTCTAAAATGTAAGAAATGACGTATTCAGTCGATACGACTTGAATGACATGTCAATTGGCGTCATTTCATAGATACATTTTTGACAATTCTATCTTCGGTTCGATTCCCTGACGGTCAAGTGAATAACCCTGCAGGCGTTGTAGCACATAGCAACATTGACATAAGAGTATCAACTCCCGTCTCACTGTCAAGAGTTATCTGACATATATCAAGACGCTATACTCTTGCTACTCGCGCTGTCATTGCATACAATGTGCAGTTACTCCCAATGTCATTGTGCTCTTACAACACGACAATTACTCTTGACAGTGGGACGTGTTAGAAATTGTGATACATAACGATTTAAATGCTTATCGGCAGCTTAGATTATAGCTACTTAGTTTAGACGCCACATAGTTAAATTCGGTGGACCAGAGACGGAAGTGGCGCCATCTCTTGTGTAACGCAGGCAACATCGCATTTTCATGATCGGTTGACAAGTAAAGGGGAGTGACGGGAAGTGACGTTAGCCAATGAGAGTCGAGTAGTTGCACGGTCGTCCGCTAGGGGCGCTGTTGAGAGAGAGTGGTAGGGCGGACGGGCGTGAGGTATTATATTGAGTTGTGTAGACGACGGAGACTCACTTTACGTTTGGCTGGCGGCTGGGACGGTCACTTTACTTCGGGACGGCACCTCGGACGGACGTTATGTCCGAAGGGTGACTGGGACGGTCACTATACGGTTTGGGTATCGAATTAGTTATCGAAGCGTTCGTAGCTTTGCGGAACACTCGGTCCCCGTTAATATTGTGTAATTCTGAGTAGTGTAATATCATCCCTAATCACATTGTAATGTAACTGTTTGCAAGTGTAATAAAACGAATCATATTGTGATGTGATGTCTTATTCTTCTCGCCCGTTATATCTACGCTGTAAACCATGCTTGAGGGGCTCCAGAATGGGCGACAATAGAGTCACAGTGACACACATAGGTTACTACGCTAAGCGCTACGCTATCCTGATTCCGACATCAGAAGTGGGATAAATTAAATTAAATTAAATTAAAATTTCTTTATTCAGACAACATAAGTCCACTGGTTAGTACTTAAAATAAAAACTTAAAGACTAGGGTTAGTAACACAAGGTTTTATAATAATCATTCAAAATTTTCTTATAATTTATGAAATACACCTTGTATTGTAGACACCTTGTCCAGATGAGGCCAGATAAAAATTCTCATCTAACCATCACCCTTACAAGGTGTCTCAGCACAGGTGCCCGAGGGTCCTCAGCGACCATCTTCAGGATGCTGTTGTGACTCCCTCGCACTCTCCTCACCAACGAAGCGACTTTTTTGCGAATGACAGCGTGGAAGCCGTCAGTATGAGCATCCGCAAACATTCCGGAGGCACTACACCAGCGAGGGAGTCCCAACATCATCCTGAAGATGTTATTGTATTGAACACGGAGGGTATCCAACGATTTCTTGGTATATGCCGCCCACAGACCGCCCGTGTACATTCCCTGGCAGTACGCCTTGAAGAGCGTGATCTTCACCTGGTCTGTACAACGGGCGAATCTACGGGCCAACATGTTACCGCGAACCGCTAGCGCCCTTCGCTCACGTTCAATGTCAACGTCGTCTTTAAGGTCGTCGGTAAGATAGTGTCCAAGGTATTTGAACTGATATACCCGTTGAATGTTCATGCCATTTAAAGTTATGGGTGGAATTGACTCAGGGCACTTACCGGCGGCCTTAAAGACCATGTACTCGCTCTTTTTGACATTATAAAGAAGACCATGTTTATTGGCATAGTCTTCGCACAAATTCAGCATCTTTCTCAGTCCTCTCACTGTTGGACTCAGCAGGACCATGTCGTCCGCATAACTAATGTTATTAACATTAACACCCCCTATTCGACACCCTACACGCAGTTTGCTAAGTCCAACAATGAGATCGTTCACATAGAGGCTGAAAAGATTAGGAGAGGCCAACCCCCCCTGCCTCACCCCACACTCCAGCCTATATGCATCTGAGAGTGCATTAGACCATTTTACGTGGTTTAATTGACTAGCGTACCAGTACTTGAATAAATCAAGCATTTCCACCGGTATACCACTGTCTCCCAGCTTTCTCCAAAGCACATCATACGACACGAGATCGAAGGCCTTGGAGAGATCCAGGAAACAGGCGTACACCGGAGTCTTACGGTCGGTATAATATTGGACAGTGTACTTGAGACTTAAAATTGCGCTCTCAGTAGATAGTCCGGTCCGAAAACCGAACTGCGCGTCATGTATATTAAGATGCTTTTGCAAACACGAATCAAGTAAACTGTCCAATACCTTCGCGATCACTGTAGCAAGCGATATCGGCCGATAATTCCCTAAATCCGAGATATCTCCTGTCCTGTTCTTTACAATGGGCACTACAGTTGTTTTCATAAAGTCAGCAGGTAAATAAGAGTGGCTGATGCACAGGTTAAAGAACAAGGACAGGACCCTCGGTAGATGGACGCCTGCATGTTTTAGGTGTTCGATACTAAGCCCATCATGTCCGGGAGATTTGCCTCTAGACATATCTTTAATGACAGTTTTTATCTGGCTGACTGTGAAACGCAACAGAGGCTCATCTCGCTGACTGCTGGGCTCAGTAGCAAGCCCCATTTCTGACGGACCAAGTGGCGATCGCACTCTGAAGTGATTCATAAATAAGTTGGCAATCTGCCCTGGTTCACTTAATCCGCCAACACTCGCCGGGAGACCAGGCTTAACATTTAATTTTGACGTAGATTTCCAAAATTTATTAAAATTCTTATCGGCTCTGTGTTTTGCTATCAAATCCATTTTTATTTGTTCCTGGTTTCTTTGACACCATTTTAATCTGCCTTTAAAAACTTTACGAGATTCGCACATTTGCTCATATATTATTCCTTCCGCGGGTCTATCATGAAGCACCCATAATAAATAAGAAAAATCCAAATAAAGAACGGTGAAATAATTTAACGTGTTTTTTTTCAATGTTTCAGTTTGCCTGCCTTGTTCGCCGCACCTGGCTTTTCCTGTGGCGAGTGCTGAGTGCGCGAACTGCGCGCTGTGTTTGCGCAGATGTCTACGCGATATGCGCGCTGTGTCTGTGAGATGTCTACGTGATCTGCCTGCCGTGTCCACGCGCTATAGCTGCGCGACCTCTGCGGTGGAGCGCATTTGCTAGCGCTCGTGTGTGCGCGCCTGTTCCTGATTGCGTGCGTGCATACGTGCGTGTATGCGTGCGTGCTGAGTCTGCTGCGCTGTGACCTGCGACGCTACTGGTCGAGCAACGAGTCGACCTTGGTGTGACTGTGAGCTATGAGTCGATCTGAGCGATCGAGCCTTATCAGCGATGAACATTATTTGGTGAGTCGATTCCATGATTTTTTTGTTCATGCCTACTGCAGACTACGTAACCGTAGCTTGATTTGTCTACTCTTGTAGTAGCATTTTAGTGTGCGATGAGCGGTAGTGGAGAATTTGATGCCTGAGCTAAGTTTTAATGTCGCTCAATGCTAATTACCTACCCTCACTTTTTTTTGTAAATAGTTGAACATGGCTCGCAGTGTAGTCAGCTTAGAACAAAGCTTAGAAGTGTTATCTGATAATTAATAAGGCCCTTGCGTTGTGTTAATGGAAGTAAAATAAGAAATTCTGAGATTTTAGTCTTAGACTGATTACAATAAATGAGGTTAGGTTTGAGTTAGGTTAGGTGCACTATTGAAAATTGCAATTTTAATGCCATCGGTTTGTGTATCGGTATAATACGATATTCAGAGATCTTAGGCTTACATTACAATTGAGGTTAGGATTGAGTCAGGTTAAGCAAACGCAATTCTGTGCTGTGGTATCTTTATTACAGATGAGTGACGTCAAGCAGCGCGTGCGGTCGTGCGATGTGCTGGCCTGAGCATCGGTGCGTGTGCGGTCACATGGCGCGCTATCCTGAGCATCAGCGCGTGTGGTCGTGCGACGCGCGGTCGTTCTGAGTGTGCGGAGGAGAGAGAAAAAAAGGGGGGGAGGAGAGAAAAAAAAGGGGGGGAGGAGAGAGAAAGGATATGTATCGCCTTTTACGTTTAGTCGCTAGGCACCATGTGAGATAGAGGTCCAAACCAAACAAAACCAAAACAAAAAAAAAAAAAAAAAAAAAATTTTGTTCTTCAGTAGACTTTTTGGTCGATAGCGAATCATTTTGCTGTAGTTCATGTGGTTTTTATTGCTGTTGTGTCACTCTGACTCTCTTGACCCATTGGATTGTGTGACATTTCTCAGTGAAAAAGTAAGAAATTAAACTGAAGTCGAATTGCCCAAAATGATGTGGTCAGTTTAGGGTGGACATGGCTGTTCAGTGTGTGTTGTGGGGATTCAGAGGTCTGCGAGACTCTGTTTTCTAGGCTATTGATGAGTGGAGTTTTGAGCAGTTGCGTGTCCCATCCGAAAGGTGATCACATCATCAGTCATTTTTAAGTAGTAACCTAACTGATTGTTTTGTGAGTGTTCTTGAGAAATGTGTCACAACCGAACTTGATGGCATACTAAGTCGCTGGGGTATATTTTTTAATGAGAGCCTCAATTATGTGTCTCTTTTGAAAGAATTATGTCAGGATATTATGTCAGGATAATTATGTCAGGATGAACGAGCGGTGGAATGTGGAATCAATTAAAATGGTGTCTTTTTGTTATAGATGTGCAGTGAGATCGCGCTGCGAGAGGTCACCCTGCGGGAGTTCGCTCTGCAAGAAGATCGCCCGAGGACGTGCGAGCGTCAGGAAGGCCGTATCGGCAGCTTAGATTATAGCTACTTAGTTTAGACGCCACATAGTTAAATTCGGTGGACCAGAGACGGAAGTGGCGCCATCTCTTGTGTAACGCAGGCAACATCGCATTTTCATGATCGGTTGACAAGTAAAGGGGAGTGACGGGAAGTGACGTTAGCCAATGAGAGTCGAGTAGTTGCACGGTCGTCCGCTAGGGGCGCTGTTGAGAGAGAGTGGTAGGGCGGACGGGCGTGAGGTATTATATTGAGTTGTGTAGACGACGGAGACTCACTTTACGTTTGGCTGGCGGCTGGGACGGTCACTTTACTTCGGGACGGCACCTCGGACGGACGTTATGTCCGAAGGGTGACTGGGACGGTCACTATACGGTTTGGGTATCGAATTAGTTATCGAAGCGTTCGTAGCTTTGCGGAACACTCGGTCCCCGTTAATATTGTGTAATTCTGAGTAGTGTAATATCATCCCTAATCACATTGTAATGTAACTGTTTGCAAGTGTAATAAAACGAATCATATTGTGATGTGATGTCTTATTCTTCTCGCCCGTTATATCTACGCTGTAAACCATGCTTGAGGGGCTCCAGAATGGGCGACAATAGAGTCACAGTGACACACATAGGTTACTACGCTAAGCGCTACGCTATCCTGATTCCGACATGCTTAATAAACGATGCGAAAAAGCAAATCAACCAAATTAAAAATAAACAATATAGAGAATGACATAGTCTATGGCACTATGGTCTGGCATAAGTCATGATGACAAGGCGGCTAGAGGGAAGTATGTGATAAAATAGCAACAGAAAAATAGAAAACTATGTGATTGCCGAAAATATAATACAGTTCAACAAGTAAATATGTACTTTTATTCAAGATCCTGTTGGTATGTATGTGTGATTCTTTCATATCAGAAGTGAAACGAACCTGACGAACGCTAACATGTCCAAATGCTGTTAGTAAGAGCTGTTCATGACGGAATGGATACTGAAAGAGATATAGATCGATCTGGAAATTTGGCTGAGCGGTGAAATGCGCGTCAGCGATGTGCACTGCTTTACGTTTTCGACGCAACGCTATGGTAAGTTGGCAGCAACTGGTTGTGCCCAGGTATTTATTTTGCTCACTTATTATTGTGTTTAATATTTTGTATCAAATGATAGCTTTGCTGGTCTGTGTAGTTCAGAGTTCAGAAGTCTAACAAATTTTATTGGTTTAATTTTCTGTAGTACATTACAGTATACTTAATAATAATTAATTATTAAAATAAATAAAACGGACAGTTCTACCTCTATATTATGGTGGGTTCGTGTACAATGTCCTACACACATATTTTGGTACCTACATAATATTGTTGCACAATCTAAACAGAAATCTTGCTGATTAAAATGTAGTGCCTATTACCTGCCTAATATCATGTACTTTTCTGTGAGGTACTTGATTAGACAAGTTATTTTATGTTGCTGATATTTTATGTGATATTGCTCTTCGGAGCAATGACCTTTATGTTAAATTAAACTAAATTTTAACAAACCTTTACTGTAATCAATGGTAAACAGTGGCGGATTTGCCCTAAGGCCCAGTAGGCCCGGGCCTAGGGCGGCCAGATATTAGGGGCGGCCAATCGTGACAAAAAAATCACTGATGACAAGAAATAACTAAAAGTACGTAAATATTTTAAAGGCTTCAAGGGGCCATGAGTTTTTCTCGGCGGCTCTGCTCTATAATAAGAATATTTATTTTCTCACCGCTCAGAACACATCTTTTGTAGCCTGAAATATAAAATTTTCTCGGCACTCGCAGCTTGCTGCTCGCGCAATTATGAATAGAAGATTATGTATTTTGCTCACCACTCAGAACGAGCTCAATGCACACAGTAGGTACCGGCGTTAGGGTGGGGCGCGGTTGGGCGACCGCCCAGGGCGCCGGATAAAAGGGGCGCCACAGGCTCTATAATGGGGCGCCCGTGGCGCCCCATTCGTTCTGAAAAATTCAATATTCTCGGTGCTCGCAGCGAGTTACTCGCGCTTTTATAAATAAGGACATTTAGTTTCTTTGCCACTCGAAGCTAGCTAAACGCACATCATTCGTGCTGTAAAATATCTAAATTTTCTCGGCGCTCGCAGCGAGCTGCTCGCGCTTTTATAAATAAGAATACTTATTTAGTTTCTTTGCCACTAGGAGCAAGCTAAACGCACAACATTCGTGCTGAAAAATTCAAAATTTTCTCGGCGCTCGCAGCGAGCTGCTCGCGCTTTTATAAATGAGAACATTTACTTTCTTTGCCACTCGAAGCAAGCTTAACGCACAACATTCGTGCTGAAAAATTCAAAATTTTCTCGGCGCTCGCGCTTTTATAAATAAGGACATTTAGTTTCTTTGCCACTCGAAGCAAGCTAAACGCACATCATTCGTGTTGAACAAATCTAAATTTTCGCGGCGCTCGCAGCGAGCTGCTCGCGCTTTTATAAATAAGAATACTTATTTAGTTTCTTTGCCGCTCGGAGCAAGCTAAACGCACATAATTCGTGCTGAAAAATTCAACATTTTCTCGGAACTCGCAGCAAGCTGGAAAGGTGGATTTTTTTCTAGATACGCCCATGATTTTGCTCATCGGAATCGGCCCAGAAAAAAATCCTGGAATTTTTTCCTTTTTAGTATGGGTTTGAATTGCTTTTTAGGGGGCGCCGTAGAAATCTCGCCCAGGGCGCTGGTAATGTTAAAACCGGCTCTGATTGCACATCTTTTGTAGTCTGAAACGTAAAATTTTCTCGGCGCTCGCAGCAAGCTGCTCGCGCATTACAAGGTTTTTAAAATTTTATTCTATTCGGAACGAGTTTAACGCACACGTTCTTGTCAGAGATATAACATTTCCTATTTTAGAGATTCAAATTGTAGGTAAACGTTGAAATGTACAAACCTACCTTGTTCACAAGAAAAAAATTCTGGATCCGCCACTGATTAAGGAGTAAGTAGGAGTAGATATGTTATATTATATGACGTAGGTGCAGGTATCACATGGACTGGGGCCTAGGGCGGCCTAGACTGTAAATCCGCCACTGATGGTAAATAATAGTTATTTTGCTATAGCGAAGTTGCTAGAATAAGCAAATTTTGCATAACCTTATTTGATTTGGTGAGAAGATAAAGGAATAAATAAAATGAATTACTGTTCATATTAAGGCATTTCTTGTCATGCTTGAGGAGGTCAGTTTTGAAGATAAGGCACTGGCCACACTGATCTGTCAAGTTTTGCTTCTTTGTCAAGAATAGCTGATAGTATAATATATTTTGAATTTTGCTAAATTGTACAATATGTTTTCCAATGGAAGTAAGAGAATCTTACTCTAGCATTTATGATGAAATTATTACTAACCATATCCTTATCGCAGACTTTCCTAGCACAGTGTTTATGATACCTTGAGAAGGTGGACATTAGCAGAGCTGCGGCACCCAGCCACACGTTGGAGCTACAAGCAGATAAGAGGAATGTTCAACGTGTGGGTTTTGAGTACCTAAGGTATTATGAAACTGTTTGTCAATGTTACCTTCAAAATATGGCATCGGTTCACATTAAGTTCACTTTAGACTTTGTAACAATTCGGTTCGTAAAGATTATTTTATTAATCTTCTATGTTTAATACTGAGACGGAATGTATAGTGTACCGTAAAGTCTATTACTATAGTTATTAATCAGTCATATTCATATTATTATATTCCCACTGGCAATTAATAATAAATCTTGAAGCTTAGCCCCTGAAGCAAGGAAATATGATATTAGAGAACCATTTTTAAAACTAAAACATTGAATATGTTTTAAGTAAATTATATCTGCATTAATTATATATATCTGTATACATGTAGAGATGATGTACCTATACCCAGTAGATATTGACACAAAGTATTTTTACATTTGAATTACTATAGCTATAATATTGGATACAGAGTTTTCTAGAATCAAATTGAATTTTAATATCAGTGAACCAGAACAATATTTTGGTTCAGAAAGTAAAAGAAAAAAAGTGTTTAGTGAAATAAAATGACAGTAAAAGCACGGCTTATACTAAATGTTCCCAATGAGGTCGAAGTGACTGTGATATTATAATATTGTTCTGTCAGTCTTAGGTCCGTCTAAACATAACATTGTACCTTGAAATGTGTCTTTTATTATTATTACAATTTGCATGCTGAAAAGCGGACTGTAGCAGACTATTATATTATAGAATAGAAAACTCCTTATTGTTCACACAAATACAGCAATATAAACTTGGAACTAAGGTTGCACAGAAGGAAGTGTTACGATTGGCGGTCTTATCACTGATGGCGATCTCTTCCAGACAACCATATTATAATAACTTGTTATCTTTTGTATACATACTCTCGCAATGAATAACTTTGAAATTTGAACTTTGAGTATATAATGTAGACTTATTAATAAATGTAGTGTATTCCACAATGAATGATGTTGACTCATCAAACTGATATTTTATGGATATATATTCTCACATATTATTTGGGAGGCCTACAGCTATGGTGCATAAATAAAGTAGTGAAGAGCCAATAAATAGCTTCCACATAAAAAGTGATAACACCATTATATGCAAAAGGAATAAGGATACAATATTATAACAGATGACATATTATCTTTTTGGAAGGGTTTACATAATTCTTATCATAGACTTGAGTAAATGAAATGTATGTGTACAATCATTTGAATGCTCTTAGGGCAGGTTGTCTATTACAGAATGATTTACGGGTTACCACCAAACTACTAATGGGGGGATTTATACTGCTCACTACATAGCTCAGATTTCATATTATTGAATGGTACAGAAGAACAAATAATAAAATAATTTTGTGATAATTTGTATTCATAGTTGGAATTCTGGATTTGCCCCAGATGTCATAAAGTAGAATTATTGTTATGACACTACATGATTTATAAACGTGAGCATGTAACCTTTTGTAAAGAAGACATTTTTTTAATTATTGCAATTGTTACTACCTACTTTCTATTTAAGGCAGATTTGAAATTTAATTAGGTAAATTATTTAGATATGATTACATTTAAAAGTAACGGTATGCAATGGTTACCTGTCGTTTGAACTATCTAGTACCATCTTTATAAGATAGTAGTATCCAGTCATTAAGTTAAGATTACTAGTAGTACTAGTTTAAAAGTATGTTCATGCTACCATATTTACACATTGTTTGTTGATAGAAACACTTCGAAAGTAAGTGTGAAATTACATGATCAGTAAATATCAATGGTCCATCTATGAATGTAGTGATCAATGAATATCAATGGTCCATCTATGGATTTAGTGATCAATGAATATCAATGGTCCATCTATGGTGTGTATATCTAGGATGTGTATATGAAGTCACTTAAATTATATAACATTAAAGCATGAAGAGTTTTGTGGGAAGTATTATGTAAATGAGAATTTACTTAATATTTATTCATAGGTGAATAAGAATTGTTTTAGATAAAGATATAATTAGTCTTCCACACTGTTAATAATATTATTTTGAATGAATGGTAAGAGACCAACAAACAAATGATGAACTGAAACTGTCTTTTACTATATATGTAAATATAGGTTACATATATACACATTGGTACACATGCACAAAATGTTCTCGTTTAGATCCATTTGATAACTAGGTGATATAGTAGAAGACATATCAAATATAAAGACTAACTGACAGTTTATATTTGGAGGACCATAATTAAATATTGATGATATTGCATTTTATAATATAATATGGTATTAAGTTTCATTTCACAAACTTAAAAGTTAACTAATAATTGTATGAGCTTGGATGAAGAAATTCCCACAGATTCGAGGTCCTTTGGCCGCGACAGACATAACCAATGTAAACACCACAATGCATGACAAGTGATGGCAAATTTTGGTATTGTCATTTAGAATAGAATGTTGTTTCTAAGATTTGATGAATTGGGTATGTTGATATTGTTCAGACCTAAATAATGGTACATTTCTTCATGCTAATAAGATGGTGATCTCAAAGGGAGTCATTGTTCACAAATTGTCACTATCATATATCAGTAACTTTCTGAAGGGACTCACTTTATGTTTTGGACAGCGTCAAGATAGAAAATAATGTTGTAACCGGTATGGAAACTCAATTTATGTGGAATTACTATGAAGCATTTGTGTGACTGTACAATTGTACAATGTCTATAATATTAGCAAGTGTTAGTAAAGAATTTGAGTTGTTATAATAATTAACAGTTATTGACATATATATTGAAAAAAATGGCGACTTGTGTATTATGTATGAGTTATGGGAGTCCGTTGTGTTTTTTATGTGAATTACATTAAGACTTGGTGACTGTTACGAGCTAGAACTCAAACCTACAATAAAATATATATGTGACCCTGGTGAGGGAGTAATATGTTGAACTCATACCTACTATAAAATATATATGTGACCCTGGTGAGGGAGTAATATTTTCTAAGTTGGCCAGATTTTATCTGGCAAAGTTATGTAAATGTGACCCTGGTGAGGGAAATATCTGTTGTAAATTGGCCAGAGCTGGCAATGTTTTGTAAATGAGACCCTGGTGAGGGAAATATCTGTTGTAAATTGGCCAGAGCTGGCAATGTTTTGTAAATGAGACCCTGGTGAGGGAAATATCTGTTGTAAATTGGCCAAAGCTGGCAATGTTTTGTAAATGAGACTCTGGTGAGGGAAATATCTGTTGTAAATTGGCCAGAGCTGGCAATGTTTTGTAAATGAGGCCCTGGTGAGGGAAATATCTGTTTTAAATTGGCCAGAGCTGGCAATGTTTTGTAAATGAGACCCTGGTGAGGGAAATATATGTTTCTGGCCAGAGTTGGCGAAGATTGATGGCTAGAACTGCCAAAGTCCCGGTTGGCCAAAATTGGCGAAGATTGTTGGATAGAGCTAGCAAAGTAATCAGTGGCCAGAGCTGGTAATATGCGATGATGATATCATATGGTTCAGATCAATATGAAGATTTTGTTGATGAGACATCGACACACCGTAACAGACATTTGACTTCACTAATCGTACTATGATATCAAGAATGCAACAGCAAAGCATGAGAATCGTTATTTAAGAGAGACAAATCTTAGTGCTAAGCAATGACCTATCGAGTTTTCCGGAAAATGATTCAGTCTTCAAGAAGTTCTAAATACTGGAAACGCAGATGAATGAGGTATTGTTAGCTTAATTTATATGGCCATATAATATCTACTTGAATGTAATAGAATATCTATGACCTTTATGAAGAATAATGGTTGCCATGGATACTGTTGCTCATAATGTCATCTATGTTTTAATTATTGAAATATTATGTAAATGCAAGAAAATGTATAAAATGAAGATATACAAAGAATTCTGAAGATATCAAACAAGCTTTCAGATGTACTATACTAGGAATAAAGAATATCCTTTATAGATCAAAAACGTTGACCAGAAGGAAAATCTGCTATACCCAGCAAATAGATCAATAAAACCAAGATGAATGCCAATGGGTATTGTACACATTATATCAAAGACCGATGATAAAGGATATTTATAAACAAGACAAGGACATTGATTACATTGAGGTCTATGTTCCAGTGGTCTACCACTCGCCTATAAGATACCTGATTGGATGCCAAGAAGGAACTAGAAACAGATACACCAAATGGATGGAGTCACAGCATTCTTACTCAGCAAAGTTACTGAAGAAACTTACATTTATAACCTGGTTATGAGGATGAACATTATGATTGTAAACTAAATATGTCAATGTATAATAGACACGAGCCAGCGAACAAACTATTGGCACAGACAATTAAATATTGCTTTAGAATTTGGGATGCCTTGCTCAAGAATAAATCCATATGTTTATATTGTAAATGGAAAAGATGTTATGGAGTGATATATGGTAGGCTCCACTAAATAAATAAAGAAGGCACTGAGAAGAGCAACAGTTTATTACACAGCACAGGAAGAAAACAGTTAATGGCACATACACGAAGAGTTACAGTAGGACGGAAGAAAGCACAGTACATTAATAACAAGGAACACAGAACGTAAATAAGCGAGGCGCGTAAATAGGCAAGAGCGAGCGGTGGTAGTGCGAGTGACGTGCGGACGGGCCGTGAGTCAAATCACACTGAAGCTTGAGTCGGCCTGCGGGCGGCTAGAGGTCACAGCGCTGTCTCGCACGTCACGCGCTCACTGCGTGCCTGCGCCGGAGCCGTGCCTATTGTTACACGACACTTTGTTTACACATTTTGCCATTAATATTAAAATTTGTTTATGTGTAGTTTTGTGTGTGTGTGTGTGTGTGTGTTCTACTGTGTGCTGTCTTGTGAATGTATGTATGAGTATGTGTATGTATAATATAGCATATGCGTTTGTAAAATAAGTACTAATAGTAAATAATATAATTACAAGTATGATAGGAGAAAATATATAGATAATATAAACATACATATATTATGATGTGTGTGTGACGTGGGAGAAGCCCACATCACTCCCCCCCAGAGACCCGGTTAGGGGCGATAATAGTCCGGGAAGCGGACAGTACGCCCGGAACGTGTTGTTCTGGGAGACGGTGAAGAAGAAGTGCTGGAAGGAGAAGGAGGGGGATCTGGAGAAGGTTGTTCGGGAGGTGAAGGTGTAGGGGTGGTTGGAAATCCTGCAAACCTGTCGTCGTCAGTGAGTAGATACGCTGGTTTAAGGCGATCTATGGTGACGGTGACAGGCTTGCCCTTGAAAAGGATTTTGAAGACCTTGTCTCCCCTCTCGATAACCTTGTGAGGCCCCGTATACGCCGGCTGGAGGGGAGGGCGCGAAGCGTCTTCGCGTAGGAAGACGTGTTCGGCGCTCCTGAGGTCTTTGAAGACGAAGACCTTATGCTTCGTGTGGCGAGAAGCTGCTACCGGCTTCAACTTCTCGGCGAATGAGCGTAGCCGCCCTGTAAAATCTGACAAGTCAGTGGTACAGGGCGGCTACGCTCATTCGCCGAGAAGTTGAAGCCGGTAGCAGCTACCAGTATGGAGTGATATGAGGGAAGCTCCACTAAATAAATGAAGAAGGCACGGGTATGACAGAAGCAACAGTTTATTAGCACAGCACAAAAGAGTTAAGAGGACAGTTATGGCACACACACGAAGAGAGTTACAGATGGACGAAAGAAGGCACAGTACAACGATAATGAATAACAGAGAACGTAAATAAGCGAGGCGCGGAAATAGGCAAGAGCGAGCGGTGGTAGTGTGATTTGACTCACGGCCCGTCCGCACGTCACTCGCACTACCACCGCTCGCTCTTGCCTATTTCCGCGCCTCGCTTATTTACGTTCTCTGTTATTCATTATCGTTGTACTGTGCCTTCTTTCGTCCATCTGTAACTCTCTTCGTGTGTGTGCCATAACTGTCCTCTTAACTCTTTTGTGCTGTGCTAATAAACTGTTGCTTCTGTCATACCCGTGCCTTCTTCATTTATTTAGTGGAGCTTCCCTCATATCACTCCATAATGTGATTGTTATAGCAGTATAATATATCGATGATATAGATCTTTATAACATTAAGGAAATGTCATAAATTATAAAAAGAGATACAAAAATAAAAAAGGAAAGGTGCCTGAAGGATTTAGGAACAACCAAACATTACATTAGTTCCAGAATATCACAAGAATACAAAATTTAATTTCAATTGAATAAGCAATATATACAAAGATATTACAACAGTTAGCCCACTAATGAACATTGGGTGGCATGAGGTATCAGAAGGCAACAATGCTTATGAAACTCGTCTATAATGTACCTAATTATAATGGAAATGTTACCAGTTGTTGTGATGCAGACTAAGCAAATGATACTGAAGATAGAAGATACATATTTTCACTCCCATTATGCCATAAGCTAGAATTATGGAAAACAAAACATAGCCTTATCTAAAGTGAAGCATATTATGGAAAAAGTTATGCCATTTGATAAGTCAATGTGATAATATAGATGGAGATGACTGGAAGCTCCTTCGTCGGCATATCAGCAGATGACTGTCTTTAAATAAATAATCATGATAAAAGGAATCAAATTATAATATCTCTTTAATAAAATGCCAATTTCACTAAGAAAGTAATTTCGCATGATAAACGACGTAGTGCCATTCAAACGAAAAATTAATTATGACAATAAGATGTAAACATTTTAAACTTAATAAAACAAACGGCAATATCCATGAGTTTCTTGCTCGTTCTTCTCATAGAGGTGCTTTGCGAACGAGCGATAGTCATTTAATAACATAATTCTCAAAAAAAAACGTGTTAAATTTAAAATTAATTAACTTGAGTTTTTCTTTTATTAAAATGATTTACAACAACACAACGCGAATATGAAGCTTAACTAAAAGAGGCAACATCGTTTTTACTTTACTCCGCAAATTATTTTTCAAAAACGTGGTTAATAATGTGAATTAACAAAGAAAAGTGACATAAACTTACAGTAGGGGCTCCAAGCATAAATTTAGTGTTACATTTATGAAATTTGGTATCATATTAACAAAGATACAAACAAAAACATTTAAAAAGTGTCTTCGTAAAATTACAAATTTTTGTGCGTCACTTCAAACACAACATCATGGAGTAGAGTTCCCGCCGCGGGTCCCACCCGCGCCTCCCGCCACCCGCCCGCACCGCTTGCACCACCCGCTGCACTGACCTGGGATTCGGGATACGCGAACTGCACAATAATCTGTGTCATCTGGCGTCCTTTTGAATTTGGCCAACGAACTATGAATAGCATACGGTTGTGGTACAATTATTGCAACTCAGATTTGCGCCATGCATGACTGCGCTGCAAAACACGGTATTCAGGATTTTTGGTGTTGGGTTATGGCTACAGGTGAAGGGCTGCTACAGGTGAAGGAAAAAAAAAAAAATAGCACTCCGGGAGTGCCGGCAGAAGTGAAAACTTCAATATTAACGTTGTGTTTAATTATAAGTATAAAAATACTATCATTTATGAGGTAGAATACAATGTTTATTTATTGCGCTATCGTACACAAATATGACAATTTATATGTTGTTATTTATAATATTATATCGTTATTTATATATTACATTAAATTTTATCTCTCAGAAAAATCAACTTCCATCCATAATTTCGACGACTTTTACACCATCGTTATTATCATAATCATCATCGCAAATTTTTACAACTGATACAATTGGTTTATGATAACTTAAAAAAAATATCGGGCGCGCGCTTGTCTAAGCCCCCTGTGCCGCCTAAACAGAGCAGCACACTCAGGCACGGTAGAAAGAGTGGGAGATACTAGTTCCTCTCCCTTCCCCTCGATCTTACGCTTTTTCGATCAGCATCACGTGACCCTGACGCGAGTTTTAAAGTTTTTACCCATACAAAAAAGTGCTCAGCGCCGCTAAAGAAGTTTTCACTTCAAAAAAGGTTAACACCCATTGTTATTTAAGGAATATAGGTACCATCGTCATATGACGCAAAATTGTTTGGACACGTTTGATTGTTGACGTTCGTTTCGTTGTTTTGTTTTGTTGTTTTGTTTGTTCTTTACACATCATCTTTTTGTATATTAATAGGTGTAAGTCTTTGTGTATACCAACTTATTTGATTTGTAACTCTGTAATCTGACTCGCCTGTAATTAAAATGAATGCTATAGCTTCTACGTTAACTTGCCCCCACTGCCCCAGGCCTTTGCGAACTTTCAGTGCGCATGGACTTAAAGTCCACATAGGTAGGAAACATAAAGATGAATGTCCAACGTCCGCCACTCCACAGAGTATCCCCAGGGAGTCAACTTCCCAGGTGCCTAGCCAGGAACCGCGCCCGAGCCCCCTCGACAGAATTTCTTGCCTAAAGTCGAGTACACCGGTACTCAAACATATCCCAAGAGGCGCACGGAATCAGGCGGCTGGCAGGCTATGCGACGTCATAGATAGGTGCGTTAGTTGTAACGGCGTGGAAGACTGGGGTGCACTTCTCACTTTTGCCTATAGAGCGCTAAGAGTTCCGCTAAGAAACACTCCCGGAAACGTCACGGCAAAGGTGAAAGCTAACATCCGGTCCTTCGGGTCTGATGAAAATGTGGATGAGCCGTGCAATTCATCGGGGCATTCGGGATTTTCAGGGTCACGAACTCGAAAAATCATCGAATCCAAAGTTTACGACGGGGACCTCCGTGGGGCCGTTCGTTTGCTGGTTTCTGAAGACTCACTTGCACAACACGACCCAGATACGTTCAACGCTCTCCGTCTAAAACATCCTAACCCATCACGTCCACTAATTTTTCCACAAGAGCCGGACTCATCATTTTCGGCGGCAACTGTGTCGAGTGAGGACGTGGCGCTGGCTTTGGGCACATTCTATAGTGGCTCCGCGGCAGGCTTAGACGGATTACGTCCGGGACATCTCAGAGAGCTTACCTCTGGTTCTGCGGGAGACAATGCTCAGCGGTTGTTGGCATGTCTAACAAAACTCACAAATTTTTTACTGAGTGGTCAATTAAATCCGGAGGTGTGCCCTTATTTGTACGGAGCATCTCTGTGCGCACTATCCAAAAAAGATGGGGGTGTCCGGCCAATTGCTATCGGCAGCGTGTTTCGCAGGTTAGCAGCCAAGTTGGCGTGCCAGTCCGTACGAGAGGCGATGGCGGAATACCTACAGCCGCACCAGCTAGGATTTGGAACGAGTCGGGGATGCGAGGCAGCTATCCACGCTACGCGTACTTTTGTCATGAACCCCGACAACGCTGGAAGCGTGGTGCTGAAAGTGGATATACGGAACGCCTTTAATACTGTAGAACGAGACGTTCTTTTGAGCCAAGTCAAGGATCAAATCCCCTCTTTGTACCCCTTTCTCTTCCAGGTATACTACTCTCCCTCGCACCTCTTTTTCAATGAAAGTCTCATTCCTTCTCAAGTGGGAGTGCAACAGGGAGATCCGCTGGGCCCTCTTGTCTTTAGTTTAGCTATCCACAAAATTATCTTGCAACTCAATTCAACTCTGAATTTGTGGTACCTAGACGACGGGACTCTTGGAGGACCCCCGCAGGACGTGCACAAGGATCTGGAAATCCTCATCCCTTGCCTCAAAGACCTTGGCCTGGAGGTGAATCCCTCTAAGTGCGAGTTCTATCCCTGTGGTACTAATGCCCGTACAAACTTCAACCATTTCAGTTCTATCTTGCCTGGCCTCAAAGAACTTTCACCGCAGTCTTTCACCCTATTAGGGTCACCCATTTTTACCGAGGGACTTTCAGAGGCTATCTCTTCCCGGCGAACGCTTCTCCTCACTGCTCAAGAGCGTCTCAAAGATCTTTCTGCACATGTGGCGCTTATACTACTTCGTATGTGCTTTGCCATCCCCAAAGTAACATATCTCCTGCGGACCGCACCTACGTGGCTTTGCCCTGACGAAATTTCTGCATTCGACGAGAGTTTAAAACTCATAGTCGAGTCTATTATTAACGTCTCCCTCAATGAGTCTCAGTGGAGACAAGCGACTCTTCCCATTCGGGATGGAGGCATAGGACTGCGTTGCGCTCGGGATGTTGGGTTGCCGGCCTTCCTGGCGTCAGCACATGGTGTAGAGGAACTCGTCGCTGTCATACTAGACTCTAACGGCTCTAGCGACAGGGTTAACGTGCCCTTTGTAGCTGAGGGCATTTCAGCTTGGTCCGACCGCAGCTCGGGGGAAGCGGTCCCTGCTGTGCCGAGGGCTCAGCGCGCCTGGGACAAAATCACAATAAGACAAGTCAAGGAGCAGTTAGTCGAGGGAGCATCGGGATCCGATCTGGCCAGATTACGGGCTGTGTCACAGCCTGAATCGGGAGCATGGTTGCACGCGCTGCCGTCACCTCATCTAGGCACTTTTCTGGACGATAACTCTTTGCGCGTGGCTCTGAGTCTGCGCCTGGGCTGCAAGGTGTGTGAACCTCATATTTGCACTTGCGGTTCTATGGTGGAGACCGATGGCCATCACGCACTGAGTTGTCGCCGAAGCATAGGTAGGTTTCCGCGTCACCATGCTCTCAATGACATAATACGAAGAGCCTTCGTTTCAGCGGATGTCCCATGCGTGCTCGAGCCGCCCGGTCTCAGTAGGTCCGATGGTAAGAGACCGGACGGAATGACTCTGGTGCCGTGGAAGAACGGCAAGTGCCTTGTTTGGGACGCTACTTGCGTCAGCACTGTCGCTCCCAGCCACCTAAGTCGTACCACCCTCTCCCCCGCGGCTGCTGCCGAAGACGCGGCATACAAAAAGAGGCAGAAGTACTCGACATTAGAGGCGCAGTATCTGTTCGTCCCGTTCGCGGTGGAGACGTTGGGCAGTTGGGGCGCAGATGCGAAGACTTTGACGCACGAGCTGGGCATCAGAATTCGGAAAAAAACGGGTGACCCTCGTTCCCGCTCGTACCTAGAGCAAAGGTTGGCTATCGCAGTGCAGCGAGGCAACGCAGCCAGCGTAATGGGCACCTTTGCCCCGGGTACATTGGGAGGAGGGTTACTTGTTAACGATTAAATTTAGGTTATAGTTAGTTTAGTTTGTATTGTAAATAAGATCGTTTTTATATTAGTTAAGATTTAGAATTTAAGTTATTTTGTGTATTTATAATATTAATTGCTGTTAAATAATTATAATTCATAATCATTCTATCTCTGAGAATACCAATAACATTATATTAACATCAACAAAAGTTTTTATTTAATCTAAATCAAATTATTGCTCTGTACCATTAGTTGTCGATATTTAAAAAAAAATGTACTTGCTCAAATGTATTTACTATCCCGAATACGATGTACTGTCGGTAGTATGGGGACATACACCAACAAAGAATGGCCGAGATGTGTTTGGGGATAGGGACATCCCCATGGCAGAACGGCCGATTGTTAGAAATTGTGAAACATAACGATTTAAATGCTTAATAAACGATGCGAAAAAGCAAATCAACCAAATTAAAAATAAACAATATAGAGAATGACATAGTCTATGGCACTATGGTCTGGCATAAGTCATGATGACAAGGCGGCTAGAGGGAAGTATGTGATAAAATAGCAACAGAAAAATAGAAAACTATGTAATTGCCGAAAATATAATACAGTTCAACAAGTAAATATGTACTTTTATTCAAGATCCTGTTGGTATGTATGTGTGATTCTTTCAGACGGGAGTTGCTACTCCCACGTCAATGTCTTAATATGCTAAAGGGAGTGTTAGGAGATATTGAAAAACTGTGTGTACCTACAAACTATAGGTAGAATTTTCTGGCAAAATTGTGATATTTCTTGAAGGTTTTACGACATGACAAATAATTCATGGAAAAAACACGACACGTCTTAATATTTTTGAGATGAAAATATAGATTCGAAGTAGGTCATTGCACTGTTAGCATTGGAAAGATATAATAATAAAAAATAATAATAATTGGGGTTTAATACTCCAACAGAACAGCTTACCCTACTTACACTGTCACAGTCAAATCACAATTTATAGGTTGTGTGGCGAACCTATATTATTATGACCAATTGAGCTGAAATTTGGTTAACATAGCTTGGAATAACACAGAGGCTACAGCGGGTAAAACTACTGGGCGCAGCTAGTTTACCAATAAAAAAACGTGTAATTTGCAATAAAGAGTTATTTTACTCCATGTTTACTATATCACATCGTACTTTTCAGTGGTATTTACTCCATAATGAGTCAGCATTTAATAACAAACGGGTATCTGAAAGCTTCAGGTTTTGGTTAGTATCTGCGTTGTAAATATTTACATAACCTTTCATTTGATTAGCCTTGCTGTCTACAATGTACCTATGCCAATAATAATTATAGGGGATCGGACAAGGTCCAAGGTAAAAAAAAAATAGTCCTTAATTTTGATATTAAAAAAAAAAAGTGTGTGCGTGTAACCTTTACGCGCGATTGAAGTAAAACTTCTTTGGCGTTGACGACATATATCACTGAAATGATTAAATATTAACTTAAATAAATAAATATTATATTATAATTTAATTATATTTATTATTCATGTGCTTTACAAAGATTATTTAAATGTTATATTAATATTATTCATTCGAAACAGGTAATTGAATGTCATCATAATTTCTTACGTACGAAATTATAGGTTTGTGGTAACTATAATGTGAAACATAAATTTTACTCTCTAAATTTGCTACTTTTCTTGAAAATACAGCATCTATCGTTGTACCGAAACGCGTTGTTGAATGAAGTCGAGAAGTCAAGAAGCGTGTAGTATATGACATATACTTACAACCAATCAGAATTATTATTTTTAAATGGCGGAAACTACACAGCTATAGTAAGCGTTACTTCCGTCAGAAAAAAAAATCTGAGTTACTCCCTAGTCGCGCCTAAAGAAGTTTTACTTCAAAATATTTGATAGATGTACGTATTTTTTTTTTGAGAATAAAAACAAATTGTGAGTGTATCTGATCAGCTGATTCATTTCGTACACAAATAGCAAAGACACTACGGATCGCGTTTTCGACCTAACAAATTGAGAATTATAAAACTTGCTTGAAAGTTTCTTTATTTTGCAATCGGTCCACCCGTTTAGGCGTAAAGAAGTAACAAACAAACACACACTCACACACATTCGCACCTTTTTTTTTGTATGTGGAGAAGTAAGAAGACGAGCAAGACGCTCTCCTGATGTTAAGAGATAACGCTGCCCATAATCAGTACAGTGCTACCCAGAATTTCACAATTATGTGCAATTCTAGGTGCACTGCACCAACGCTTTTTACTCAAGAGTCATAAGATGTTAAGACTCTTTAGCCCAGTAATTTCACTCGCTACAGTGCCCTCCTACCAAAGCACAGTAATGTTTGCACATTAACTGCTCAGGCGGTAGAATAACTGGCACCGTTGGGGTACCCATCTAGACGACCAAAGCAAAGGAAGACTACCCCCGGTATTTCTACAAATACTTTAATTCGTACGTCTCGAAAGCAATAAAAGTTAACTTCTTGATCATTTTCCAAGACGAATATCAGATTGGGCAGCACAACTCAGCAATAATTATTTTACGTCAGATAAAATTAGTATTTTTGTTGCCAGTAACGCGTTGAAAACAACTGTGTATCTCTTTTCTTTACCTTGTACGAAAGTAATTTTTATTTGACACTTGACACTGATTAATGCACAAATCGTGCGGTGCCAAAATTAAAATAACTTTTAAATAAAAGAGTTACTTTTTGCGTTTATTTTCAAGTTGCTGATTTTTTTTGGGTTTTAATTTGTAATTTTTTTTCATAATGCGCTCTACATACCATAATTTAATCATATTATTTTGTTTAATAGTTCGTTTTTTGTCTTTATATCGTAATTTCAAGCTTTTCTTTAAGATTATAAGCAAAATTTCAGTTACTTCGTAAAATTAAAAAGAGAAAATTTCTTTATAAACAACAAACAAAAAGAAAACTCCGTAACATAATACACCTATTCAAAATTTTCTATAGTTCCCGCCATATACAGAATCACGTTTTCCACACGACACCAAAACATTTAAAAAAAATAATCACTTACCCAAACAAAATCATGGTCCGAAAACTCACTGGCAAAAAGAAAAAAAAAAGAAAAAAAAGTTAAAACTAGAAATGAGAACACTCGCGAATCGGAAAATAAGTTTTATTTTTGTTATTTAAAATGGCGGTAACGGGGCGACTACCGACGCGCGCTCGTGCCGGCAAACCATCCCACTGTGACTCTGGATATAATCTGCTTTATGATCCAGGCGGAGTAAATCGGGAAATATAAAATTACGCTGCCCCAGTGTTGGGCGTGGGACGTATCGATGGAACGATACCTGTCGATGGACTGCTATCGATATTTTTTCATCTTATCTAGTCTTTATGTAGAGTCATTAATTTCAATTTTGCAGCTTGCAAAAGTAGATATTTTAAGTATGTATCTTTCCGTGAAAATTAGGTACAATACAATACGTTTTACTGGAACCAAAAGTTAACATAAATAGTCTTTTAAATTAAAATATATTAAGGTCCATATTGGTCGATTTTATCGCTAGCGATATAGACCTCTTGATAACCAAGCGGGTAGATTGATATCAACCTAAGATCAGAGGGCCTATTGACTATTGGCTATCGCAAAACGACATGTAAAACACTAGAATCCATAGACAAAATTGCGTACATTACGTGCTTAAACCTTCTTATTAACATGAG